>BQNB010090894.1:0-27025 GCA_026074375.1 Tanacetum coccineum | reverse complement strand
TGACCTTATAAATCCACTTTAGTTTGATCAATAACACTTTATCTGGACACGACACCAATTCCCAAACTTCTAGTCTTTGAAATTTATGAATTTCTTCTTGTATTACATCAATCCATGATGGTTCGGTCATTACTTGTTTGAAGTTCTTAGGTTCTACCGAAGTTAAGAAGGCATCAAAGTAACACCACATGGCGTTAGTTTGGAGTTGTTTTCTCGTAGAGATAGAGCGAGAATGATCTCTGATTATGTTTGCTATAGGATGATTCTTAGTCCATTTACCAAGGTGTTCAAATGGAGTGTGGGTTTGTCTCACATTCGATGATGACCCTTGAGAAGTTAATTCTTCATAAGGAGATTGATTAAGTGGATCATCACCAAAAGTTGGTATTTTTGGTGATTCTTCAAAACCTTAAGAAATGTTTGGAGAATGTTCTTGTTCTTGTATTGATGGAGTACTTGATGATGGAGCATCTAGGTCAATGGAAGTTAACACAGGAGAATTAGCTAAAACTACAGTTCTTGGAGCAGCAACTTCTTGAACTAGAGAAACAACAATAGATGAGGGAGTGAAGTATTCATCGAACATAGGTTGAAACAAGCGATCCCAATCATCTCTTGGTGGTTTAATATAAGGTTGTTGAGGAATAAGGTTTGGAACGAGTCCTGAACTGGATGTTGCAGGAGTCATAGAATGAAGCTCGGGTCCTGAACTGAATTGTTCAGAAGCCATAGTTGTCAGCTCATCAAATGTCACATGAATTGTTTCAATAATTTTCTGGGTTCTTTTGTTATAGATTCTGAACGCTTTCTTTGCGGGTGCGTAACCAACGAAAATACCAATGTCAGCTTTTGCATCTAATTTACCTAGGTCGTCATTGTCATTGTCATTGGTAGGATAACAGAGTGCACCAAAGACATGAAAGAAAGATAAATCCGGTTTCTTATCTCGCATAAGCTCTTATGGAGTTTTGTTGTATCGGCGGCAGATTAATGAACGGTTTTGGGTGTAACAGGCGGTATTGATTGCTTCGGCCCATAAAAATAATGGAGCTTTATAAAATATTAACATTGTACGAGCAGTTTCTACAAGAGTTTGATTTCGCCTTTCGACAACGCCGTTCTACAGAGGAGTGCAGGCAACAAATGTTTGATGTGAGATGTGTGGAAATCGTAAAGGGGGTGAATACGTTTCCTTTTAAAATCTTAAAATGTTTCGTATCAAATTTCCGATCAAGCGTGACACAATATGATGAGTGTTTACATAGTAATACATCAAATCACAACAATACAAACCAACACACAAATGCAAGTATAAATATAAAGCAATAAATGCGAGTATAAATGTAAAGAGATAAGTGAAAGGAAATGCAAACCGAAAATGATGATTTAAAGTGGTTCGGTCATGAAGCACCTCTTCGCCCTACTCCACTCCTCGAGTACCCAACTCGAGAGTTACTTCACTAGTCAACAAGCTCCCTTATGGCGGAGAAAACCGTACACAACTTTCGCTTATATCAATTTCTGACACTAAGCTAGATGTCGAGTTCTAATCTTAGCTAGAACCAATCTATCACGACTTCACAACTTCTTCACTACTTTCACGACTTCACAACACAACTTCACTACTTTCACGACTTCACAACACAACTTCACTACTTTCACGACTTTACAACACAACTTCACAACTAAACAACTTCTTCACGCCTTAGTATTCTTCACCACACTACTTCACTACTTCACTTCACGACTTCACTACCCTTCACAACTTTTCTATACCTCACTTCACAACTTCACTTCAACTAGACACTACTTTGATCACACCGATCTATCTAAACTTCATATGATCACCACGATCTAACAACTATACACACCATGATCATCATGATCAAGCTATTACATAAGTTTGGAATACATGGACTCGATCTATACATTGTGAATGTAAGACATGTCACGAATGCACTAACTAACCTACATAACTTCGTATCTTAATGATAACGAATGTTCTTATCTTGCACTTGAATGGATGGATGATTGGATCACATTTTAAACAAACTTATAATAAGTTAAGTGATCAAAGGAAAGGGTTTGAAAGGAGGTTTTTGATCAGAGAAAACTGTGTGCAAAAAGGTGAGAAAATCTGTGAAAACAGTCCACTATTTATAGGGAAAAATATTAATTTTTTATTTGGGCGACCCCCTTAATTATACAAGGGAGGTCCCTTTAATTATGGCCGGTCCCCTTAATTAATTAAAGGGGCCGCTCATTTTTCAGATGCTCCTTTTTATGTCTTTTTGTGGGAAAGATTTTTCTAGAACTTTCTAGCCGTTTTTTGGTAGAAAATTTGAATTCAAAATATTTATTTTGAATAAATATTTATTAAAAATACAAAAATGTTTTGTATATGTTTGTCCTGTTTTATAAAAAATGTAAGGTTTGGAAAAATAAAATATTTCTTTGATCATTCAACAAATTAAAGTTTGTTTGTTCATACCTTTAGTGATTTACGTCGGGTGCGAACTTAAATTTGTTGTTGAAGAAAACTTGAGATGCCAAAAGATGTTGACGTATGAATTGATGATTTGTGATTACGAGTAACTTAAGCACTTTACGTTATGCGTTATAAGTTACAGGTTTGTCATCACCAAAACATGAAGAAAATGTATAGATTAAATATCGTAATATTTCTACCAACATTCTCCCCTTTTTTGATGATGACAAAATATGTAAACTATAACTCATAGTAAAATGTATAAGTTACTTGTTTACACTTCTTCTCCCCCTTTTGTCGAAACAGAAAGGTGAACTCCTAGATGAGACTTTAACTACACTTCAACTCTTCAATCAAAGAGGTGAGCTTGCATCATCCTAAGTGAAATCTTGATTCTATCAATCCCTTTTAAAAAATGACATCTCTTGAAAATTGACTCAAGCGGATTCATGGATCAAATTAGTTGCAAACTCTTAACCTACATCAATGGTTAGTTTCGTGCAACAAAAAAATAGTGTGTCTCTTGTATAATTAATCTCAACATAATTTACTCTAATATTCCTAGCCAATAATATAATCAACTTTAAAATGGCATTGCTTGCCACCATTTCAAACAAAGCAGAATATTATGTTGGAATAATATATGTCCGGGAATTTATTTGAGTCTATGGGGATGCACGCGTTAATACGTAAAACAATGATATTAATATATTAGTATAATATATTAATTAGTGATTTAATAAACGATCGTGAAATATATTAAATATTTAACGGGTAATATATTAGTCTTTAAATGTTAAAGGAGGGACTAATATGCAAAACCGGAAAAATGAAAGTTGCGGGTTACCTCCTCTTTTCCCCTAGTCGGCCAATACCCAATCCCATAGGTATTGGGATTACCTAACTTGCAAGCCAAGTTATGATAAGGTCAATAAATTAGAGATATTGGATTCATTGCTTCCAACAACTTTGAAAGCTAGTCATTAAATCTCTTGCCTTCTCTCCCTCTTTATTCGATCGACTAAAAATCCACAAGGGGTTTTCGGTTTTGGTTTTTGGTTAACCCACAAGAAACCACAAGGGTTTTTCGTTATAGTTGATTTTCAAGAAGAAGGTTATCGTTTGCTAACCACTACTACATACAAACAATGCGATAGCTTCAGATGATTTGATACGAACGTATTGCGTGTGTTGAAGTAGAGAGATCTACCTTTATATCTTGGGTGGTTATTGTGTGGCTTTCAATTTATACACACGCGTATATTCAATAAGATGTTTACGTTAATTGCTAAAAGGTACACGTTCTTGACCCTTTATTAATTATGTATTTTTATACATGTTTATATGTTTTTCAACGCGTACTCGTGATTTCAATTGATCAATATTTGTTAAAACCCAACAGTGGCATCACGAGCCATGGTATAGAATTGTAATTACAAAGAAGTAAAATTTAACAAATTAGGGTTTTGGTTAACTTTTTAAGCCCTTTGGGCGTTTTATACTTATAAAATATTGGATATTTATAGTGGATAAAATTAATTAGACAAAACCCTAGGTTGTATGAAATTTTATGTGTTAAATTCGATAGTTTAATTTGTTAATTGATCGGGTTTTAATTAATAGTTAATTGTTATCCGTGATAAACACATGCAAGTTTATCATGAATGATATATGATATGATTCTTGGTTAATTGTTAATCGTTCGACATGCAAATTCGATGATTAATACATAAAAGTTGAAGTTTTTTATTTTTTCGGATTGTTTGACACACTGTTACTAAAATATTCGTAAAATATTCATCGTACATCGAACAATTTTGAATTTAATGGTAGATCAACGACTCAGTATGCTACAACTTTGTAATTTACTGTAAAAGCGGGGAAGAACCTAGCTATGTCATGTCGGGGCCTGAAGTCGACTGAAATAGTCTATTAGTTTTATGTGCTATGCGGTATATATTTATATAAGGCTTACGCAATCGATTATATCAATGTATGTGGCCCGATTCATTAGAAGAATGAGCCTTATATGAATGCATACATAGTTAATTATCTGATAATTAGGATCATTATTAATATTTGCATGTGTTAATTGTTAAGTGATTTTTAAATAATGTAAGCATTATTAGTAGTTTAATTTATTTGTTTTTAAAGTTTTTTTGACTTGTGTAAAAACAAAAAGGTTTTTCAAAAAAGAAAATATAAACATGACTAATAACTATAAAATATCTATACTATATATAAAAGAGATTAGTATCTATTTCTTCATTAATTACAAAAAAAACTAATACAACTTTTTTAGCACACTCTACAACCCTTAATGCAAATAATTAAAGATATAAATTATAATTTTTATTTTCATTAATGCAAAATAATTTAAGTAATACAACTATTAAAGCATATTGTATAACCTTTAATGCAAACAATAATAAATATTATTACATGCTCATTTCTTAATAATGCCAAAAAAAAAAAGATAACATTTAAGTAATAGCAATAATAAAGTTTCGAAGCCTCCTGTTTACAACCTTATAATGCACAAAAACATTAAAACACATAATTAATATTTATTTTTGAAAACACCCCCATTACTCAAAAGTACAACAATATTTTCACATTGTATAATATAAACAAGCTACAACCAATTAAAACATAAATATAAAATAACCAATTACATAAAGTTACTCAAACCTTAAATTGTCTTTTTCCGAGATGTCGTTGAAAGAAAAACATATTATTAAAAATATTGTTCCTCGAAAATTTTGTTACAGGGTATCCGCCGCCGCAACGCGCGGGACCGCTGCTTTTTTATTAAATTTTTTATTATATCTCTATTAATTGCAAAATCCTATGAGTCACTTGGGTGTGGTTATCTATAATGTTAGGGCTCTTACCTTAACTTCCCACAACGAGACTTGCAATTTAATAAGTTTATAATGTGTTTTAAACCAAAGATTGAATTTTATCAATGACGAAATTTGCAAAAGTATTATTTATTTACATAGCATGTAAACCAAGGGTTTGAGGTTAATGTACTTATAAATCCCTGATATCTTGCAATTATTTAAGAAGTGCGAATGGTCTAGGGTTTGAATGGTTTTTAATCATTCTATAATCTTTTCCCGCGATAAAATAAGAATTCTTTTGATTTGAAAACACGTTAATCGTCAGTTTTTAAGGTAACACTATTTATACATGAGATGTATAGAAAATATGTGATACTGTAATAAACAATAACGTAATTTGAGGTTTTTATTATAATTTGTGATACGAAGATGTATGCATGCTTCTTCGCACATATTTGTCACGTCAAATAAAAATACCCTTTTTAAATAAGTTGTTGCCATCCAATTTTAAAGAACAATTGCATTTGCCTTTTACATCTCATGAGACATATGTAGATTGCAAACCCAAGGTGATTATACACTTTTCATGAGACGTTGGTGTTACATAATCACAGTTCTTGATTAGACGACTTAATGCTCAAGGCATAGATGTAATAAAGTAAGTCCTATAATGTTCTAGGAATTGCACCAGTGGTAATTATTGATCGTCAATTACCTTTTGAATACACCATTACTAGTAGATCAACTGATGTGATGGTGGTATATCAAGTTGGATCCTAGACCTTAGAAAATTAATTGTTTATATATTTAAAACATGGGTAGTTAATTTTTTTCAAGGGGTATTATCGAAAATACTAATTCTTGAACTTTTATATGTTTTGTAGATGGCACTACCTGTTCAAAACATAAACTATTCGGCTTTCAGGTCGATGTTTGAAATAAAAAAAAAAAAAAAAACTTTTTTTTTTTTTTTTTTTTTGGGTTTAAAAATAAATTTTAAGACCTGATTTCGTCCAACTTAAGCTGGTTTTTGAGAGTTCGAAAAGAAAACAATTTGTCGATGAACAACCTTACCCGCGGGCTCTTGTTGCTGATTCGAAGCGCAAGTTCCTTTGCGCAATGAAATACCAGTTTAATGATGCCATAAACAGAGGTTGCTTTTCTATACTTGGTGAGTATGACCCTTGCTCTTTCATAGAAAAATTTGAAAATCACGACCAAATGACATGAATAAATGGATTTCCATAAATCCAGTTTGAGAAACAAGCTGAAAGTGGAGCCGGTTTTGACCTGAATCCAAACTTTCCCTATGCTTGAAAACAGGAGAAAGGAGAATCAATTACTCCATATTACATAAGATGATGGATAAGTGAGCAAGTAAAAAAACACTTGAGTTATGTGCTCCCACAGATATTAGTGTTGGTTTAATCTTGAATGGCCTCACTAGTGATTTTATGTTGGATTTGTAAGAAACTACAATATGCATAACATGGAGAAGACAACTGGTGAACTACATGCTCTGCTTATTGAGTATGAGAAAGGTTTACCTAAAAAGGCTGCTACACCACAAGTAATGGCGATTCAAGGTAGTAGAATCCAGAAAGCCAATAAAAAATCATTTAATGCTAAAGGCAATGGTAAAGGAAAAGGCAAGGGAAAGGATAAGCCAGGTTATATCCCTAAGCCTAAAAACTCAAAACCTTCTACTAAAGAGCATCCGACTAGGATGAAGCCTGCCACCACTACAAAGAGGTAGGGCATTGGAAAAGGAATTATCATGTTTACCTTGCTGGGTTGATTAAGAAGAAGAAGCAAGTTGGCACTGCCAGTTCTTCAGGTATCTTCACTATAAAATTATTTTCTTTTCCTAAAAAAATCTTGGGTGTATGACACTGGTTGTGGTACTCATATTTTTATAAACATAAAACAGGGTCATAGAGGAGCAAGAAAACTAAAACAAGAAGCTCTCTATTTGTAAATGGGCAATGGTGTTCATGCGCAAGTGGAAGCTATTGGAAGTTATGACTTAATTTTACCTAATGGCCTAGTGATTTGTTTAGACAATTGTCATTATGTACCTACTATAACTAGAGGTGTTGTTTCAGTTTCACATTTGGTTAACAATGGTTTTATCCAATGTTTTACGGATTATGGAATTGGTTCAGTTTCTAAGAATAATGTTTTTTATTTTAATGTATATTCCTAGAAATGGATTTATGAAATAGATAAGATTAATCGGTGCCAAATGTTAATTATATTATTATGTTAGCAATAAAAGAGCAAAGCACAACTTGGACTCTACTTATTTGTGGCACTATCGTCTTACTCATATAAGCAAGAAATGTATTGAAAAGCTGCAGGAACATGATGGGCTTTTAAAATCAACGGATGAAGAATCTTTTAATAAATGCGTATCTTGTTATAGCGGACCAAAATACAAGAGAAAGTGTTTCCATATTGTACCGAAAGGGCGACCGATCTTCTTGAATAATACATACTGATGTGTGTGGTCCACTTCGACATGTGTCAAGACAAGGTACTAGCTACTTCATTACTTCACGTAAGATTAATTGATCGTTATAGTTATGTTTATTTACTTCAGACATAACTGAAGTCTTTGAAAAACATTCAAGGTGTTTAAAAATGAAATGGAAAATCAACTCGAAAGACTAAAAAGGCAACTTCGATCAACAAGGAGGCGAATAATTAGTCAGAGTTTAAAGATTATTCATCAAAGCTTGACGAATTTTTTAACTGACTTACACTCCATATACACCATGAACATAATGGGTGTCTGAAAGTAGAATCACACTTTGTAAACATGGTTCGCATCTAAGATGAATCTTCAACTCTACCGTTATCCTTTTGGGAATATGCTCTAGAGACAGCTTACAACGCATATCATAATATGAATTCCAACCAAGAATGTTTGATAAGACACTATATGAATTATGGATGGAAAAGTTTCCAAACTATGCTTACTTAAAGGTATGGTGATGTGGGGCGCTGTGAAGCTGGATACCCCTACAAACCTCTGCAACAAAGATCTGTTAAGTGTATCTTTATAGGATACCCAAAGGAAATAATGGGTTACTATTTCCCACCTGAAAACAAAATTATTGTTGCAAGGTATGCTGAATTCTTAGAGAAAATATTTTGTCTCAAGAAGTCAGTGGGAGGGCCAAAGAACTTAAAGAAATTCAAGATAAAGATACATCACCTTAAAAACACTAGCGAAATTCCTATGGAGGTTGAAGGTTTTGAACCACCTCAAGATGAAGTTGTTCCTGTTCGTAGGTCTACAATGATACATCGAGCTCCCGATCGCTTATGTCTAAAAGTAGAAGTGGAGGAGCATTGATATGTGTTTAATCATATATCACTTTCTTTATAAAAACGAGCTTAAATGACCAAAAAACAAATGGAAAATACATTGTATATGTCTATTTTGTAATTGTGTTGTGCAAGTAACGGATATATCAAAAATGGACAAAAATTAAGCCAAAAAGGACAAAACCAAGCACGGGATTGAAAGAGCTTGAGAAAGCTAAGCCGAAGGCATTTTCATCTTTAATGGGCCAACGCGTACCCATTTTATTAGGCCGGGTCAGCCCATTAATGTTTATACCATACCAAGCCTAATATGAAAGTCCAAGTCCAAATTCCAAAGATCCAAGTCTTGGCCCAAGAAATATGACAAAAGCCCAATCCCATAATCCCTGGTCCAAGTCAAACAATAAAAACCCTACGCCAGTTACTGTTCATCATCTCCTTTAATTTTACAAAGTTAACTAGGGTAAAACAAATCCACCACACGCTCAAAACCTCTTCTAGAAGGCCAACGTGGCGGGTCTGACACCAATCCCAGGCCACGTTGGCAATCCTAAAGCATCCTATTGGCTGTTGAAACGTGGAGAGTGATCAAGGGCTCAAATGGTTAGATTTGGAATCAAGGATCAGGATTGAAGCTTATGGGACGCTCCTCAAGGCCTAGAACCTTATCTCCTTCACTATAAATAGAGGAAGTGTCTTAAGAAGAAGAGGAGTTGTTTTTAATATAGCTTTTTAGTGTAATTTTTGCTTATTTCAGCTTATTATCTTTTTCATTATTGTAATTTCCTTTTTTAGCTTGTAACGTCTTTAAGAATTAATAAAATTACAGTTTCCTTTTAAACCCTGTGTTAAATTCTTATTTTACTTTTATGCAAATGTGTTTAGACATAACCTAATAAGCTCATTAAGCTCTTTGTTACCTCAAAAGTTATACCTAATTCAGTTAAGCTCTTCTTAAGGCTTAACAAATTAGTTAATCACTTAAATTACCTTAAAAGTTATTATAAGCTCAAAAGTAGATGATAAGCCAAAAATGGATGGGCTTATAGACTTTATCAGCTTGTTTTCAACAAGCTGGAGCTTGTACATAAGCTCTTAGGCGCATTTTAGTTCTTGTTTAAAGCAAAGGACAAGGTACAATTACTTTTTCTATTTCTAGCTTAAAATTCATATTCTGCTTATGTAATCTGCTTATCTTTGCATAAGTTCTTAAATTTGCTTTATATGCTCTAAAAGTAAAACTTGTTTTTGACTAGTTCATAGCTTAGTTTAGATTTTTTTGAGTTTCATATACAGCTCATAATAAAAGTCTAATGTGCATAGTTGATTTTGCTTATCAACTAGTGGCTTATTTTCATATGGTTTCTGACTTATTTTGTTTTAGTTGTCATAGAACTTCAATGCGTTTTTAAAATCAATGCTTTAATAGATATGATTTAAGCTTAAAATTTATCTTCAAGTGTTAAAGAAAAGTTTGGGATAAGCATTTTTAATATGAAGAAATGTGTTCATGCTGTCTTTTGGTATTTAAGTCAGTTTGCATAAGCCTTAATTTAGTCTTAAAATTAGTTTTAATAAGTTTAGAATGGTTATTGTTAAGTTTTAAAGTGTGTTTAATCAAAATCTCATGTACTTTGCTAGTACAAGCGTTAAATATTCTTATCTTTTTTAGCTCTTAAAATCTATTTGAGTTGTGTATTTGCATTATAAGTGGTTTCTAATACAAGAACACTGTGCTTCTGATTTGAGTCATAAGACTTAGGATGTTAATTATTTTAGATCTCAAATCAGTTAAGTAGAGCTAGTTATTGGTTAGTCTATAAAAGTCAAAAGTTACAGGTCAATTGAGGAAATAATCTAGCTTAACTTTGGTTAATTTTGATTGAAATTTGCTTATTGAAGTATGATTTTAATCTGTTTTTAGTTTTTAGTGTGTCAAATTAGTTTTTGAGTCTTAAAATTCAGCTGCAAGTAGTCATTTGATCTAAAAAAGCCAAAAACAAGAAGAGTAAACTGTCATTTTCATCTTTTTTTTCTAGCTTATTTCTTTAACCAATTTGCTTAAGTCTAGCTTATTTTAGTTAATTAAGTCTAGTTCTTAATCTGTTTTTAGCTTTCAGCTTATTTTATGTGCTTATTAGTTCAAAATCTTAGCTTAAACTTTGGTCAAAGTCCTTTAAATGCCTTTTTGAGTCAAACTGTCTAAGTGAGTCTAGTTGTTTTTCAGCTTATTTTATTTGCTTATTTTTAGTCTTTGGTGCTTAATGAGTCTAGGTTTGGGTCTGTTTCAGCTTATTTGCTTTTCTTATTGTTAATTGAGTCTAAAAATCCAAACAGTTTACTTAAATGTTAAAGAGTCTTAACTAGCCAAAACTGTCACTTTTAAGCATCCTTTTTCTAGCTTATTAATAAGCTCTAGTTTTAAAGTCCTTTATTAAAGTTTCTTATTTTAGCTTATTATATAGCTTTTTCAAAAAGAAAAATTTTTAAAAATATTTTGCAAAAAGGGACAGTCACATGACTCGAACCTGTGACCTCCCCCTCAACACACACACCATTTAACACTGCGCCCTTGGGTCTTTTTCATTCATCTCTTGTTTCATTTATTTCTTTAATGTTGTTTAGGTTTTAGCTTATCAACTGAATTGAGTTTTTACAGCTTATTGGTTATAGCTTTTTGAGTCATTTTTCTTTGTAAACCTCAAAAATAGAGTCTAGTATTTTTATAAATTTTCTCAAATTTTTAGGATTAAGTTTAGTATTTTTAGTTTAATTTTTAGTCTTATTTAGTTTTAAAAATAGTTTTAATTAGTTTAAAAATCTTAAAAAAATATTTTCTGTTTTTTAAAAAAATAGTTTAATACATTTTAGTTTAAGAAAAATTTGCATTTTGAGTTTTAAGAGTTTTAATTTGTCATTTTTAGTTAATTAGTTAGAAAATTTTAGTTATTAATTACTTTTTAATTTGCTTTGAATGTCGTTAGAATTTTAAATTGCCTCAATTCCTAGATTAGCGTGCCTTTATCTTCTTTCCCTTTGCGTTATTAGATTTAGAATCAAAAATCCAAAATTTCGATTATTCAAGCAACCGATCACGAACCGAGACAAGATTTTCAATATTCACGCTTCGTTGGGAAAACGACTCGGGAACGATTTGAACTTTATCCTTTCCTAAGGGTAGTTTTCTCATCAATACTTTTTGGAAATATATTTTATTAGTAATTAGCTTATTACTCTTTCACAAGAGTAATTTGCCTTTTTACTTTTAATATATAATATATATACTAATATGAACGAATCAATTTTTGCCGCCGTTGCCAGGGAAGTGTGAAACGATTATCACGTTGAAGTTTTAAGATTAGTGCATTGAAGACCCTTCCCCGTGAAGTTATCGTTTTTTTGTGAATATATATTTTACATTTCTTTATTATTTTTCATTTTCTTTTATATAAAACTATAAAATACAAAAATATTTTATTTTTCTCAATTTATTTTTGTGGATTTATTAAAATACCAATACTTTTTGGTCAACACTTCATAAGTTAAATACAACCACTCATATTATGCACAGACTTCATTTTCCCTCAATCCAACAGTAAGAACTACACAGCACCAATTCCGCATACCATCATAATACCTTTAGGGTATGACAAGCTAATAACTCCTTATATGAACAACCTTTCACTAACACATTCCCAAACGTTCTCTTTGACGTTCACATTAACCACATTACCATTTTGATTTCCAACATTTCCTCGGTTACTAACATGAGCTAGCATGGCGGATAAAAGGTTCCATTTCCTTGACCATTCAAATCCTCAACACGCTCATCATTACCTTCCCTATGTCTTCTACCCCTTCCACCTCTACCAACACGTTCACCCGTTCCCCCTCCTAGTGATTCGGCAGCAGGCCGGCCAGCACTTCGGGTCCTCATCCTTGACGACATTATCTATACGAGGGAGAACATAGGCAACGTTAGGTAAGTGGGAAGACTCGCACATATATATATATAATAAGATATATATATATAATATATATAGTATATATATATATAGTAATATATATATAAAAATATATAAAATAGTATATATATATATATAATATACTATAGTATAATATCTTACTATATATAACAGATAACACAGTCAACTCCACCCTACAGTGTCAACATCTATTTGTGTGAACAACATTATAAGTATTGAGTGATTTGTGATACACTTATAAACTACGTGGCCAACCGTACTTTATATTCGCATCCTTCCAGTATCATTCATATCCAATATTAAGCCCACCCATTTCAATGACTGACATAACTAAGGCACCAAACCGCGAACACACAAAGATATACAGAAGCGGAACACTACGCACATAGATCCCATACGCAACTAGACTACAGATCTTAGGTTATAGTCTAGGCCAAACCACCTAGTTCTCTATAACCTTGGCTCTGATTACCAATCTGTCACACCCCGACAATGGCGGAAACTCATGAATGCAACATAATAATCAATCATAACACAAGATACAAAATAGAGAAAACTACATTGCATAAACTCCAAGTGCTATGAAGACCATCAACATTGAACAAACTCAAGTGATGTCCCAAATCGCAACTAAAATCCACAATCTCTTACAATTATTCAAATGCCAGCACAGGGGATCATAATCCAAACTTATTCCAAAACATCTAAAACTAAAATCAAATAACAAGCAAGCAAGACTTCAAATGAAATTCCACACGGGATACTTCTAAGTCTGCTATCAATCACCAAACTGCTCTTCTTTCACTTCACCTAAAAATGATACTCGAAAACGTCAACAATAATGTTGGTGAGCTCGTAAGTTTGACCTTAAACCCAAAAGATGTGCCAATATTTCAACAGTGGACAATAGTGCTATATGACAGTGAATATATGCAAACAACCTTAGCATCACCGCTAATCAATAACCATATGTCACTTACGCACCTAAAGGGCCTACCAGCTGGAGCACTAAAATTAGGGCAGGACCACACACAAACCTGGGTAGGCGTACCCATCCGCTCCAATAATCACACAAATACTAGGTAGGCGTACCCATCCGCTCCAAACAATCATACAACACATAATATTCACATAGCAGTCATAAGCACGTAACTTGTCCCAAAAACAAAACCACATTTTGCACAGATCAATTCAAAACATTTCAAAACACATTTGAGTATCATTTTCCCCCAACGGAAAAACCAGTAAAAAGTGAGGCTACGAGAACTCACCTCAAGCAAGTCTTTAGCAACCAAATCTCAATCACACAAGCAAATGCAACGACGCCCGCACACGACCTAGTCCAGTTAATGTCCTAATTTAATCATCCAATTCCAAAACAATCTTCACGTTTGATGCATAGAGTTTAGACGCGTTGTACAATTACCCAAAACAATTTAGTGGTGTGATGGTTGACGACATATCTCCACAATCATATCAATCTCATTACTCGGTAATACATACTTATACTATTTAAGAAAAATAGATAAGTAATATAAATAAATATTTATAATTAATAATTATAAATATATCTCGACAAGTCCATTCGGTAACCTTCGTCACTTCAAAATAATCATAATACGGTTAAAAATGAAACGTTTACTCATACTAAACACATTAGAGAAGTTTCGAGAAAAATTATATTTTTCGTCTTTTAGTGAATTTATTAAATAAATAAAATAATTAAATAATATTTTATTATTTAAAAATCAAAAATCATGTTTTTAGGAAAATTTCTAAGTATAAACTTTTTACAAAATTTCGACATGACCCGTACGCTCAAACAACGTTTTCCAAGGTTTCAAACCTTATTTTCAACACTTTTCATAAATTCGACACTTTTCGACAAAATTTCAAATTCTCAATCTTTAACGTTTACTAAAACATTTTTCCCAAAAAATCATTCCATATCACTTCGTAAACACATTTTCACTTTCAAAAGTCCATCGAAACTCTCATAACGACTAAATATCGCTTATTGGGCTTTAAGGCCCAACAAGTGTCCATTAAGACATTTATAAGTCCAAAATATGATCCAAGTTCAAAATCAAGGTCTATTTACATATATAAGTATATACTTATATGTAAAAAATAATCTGAACCACAATAAGCCCTCTCATTACGCCACGGCTTAAATAGACTTATTGGGCCGTGAGTCCAATAGCTTAAAAATACGTATATTAAGCTTGAAAATAAGCTAATAAGCTACGTATCGTATTTGGTTACTTGCATAAGCCTCAAAAATAGTCCACAACATACGCCAGAACACAAAAATAATCAAAATCACTTTCCTAGTGATTTTGGGAATGGTTCGTGGCATATAAGCCCAAAATATGCCAAGAAATAGCTTAAAATAAGCCCGAATAAGCTATACAAGCTACTATCATAAATAAGTATTCTAAGAACATATGTTATTCAACCATCACGACCACAACATCAAAACTACAAAAACCCTCTTTTTTCTTTTTACCATACACGAACCAAACACACCCTTTTTTATTCATTTCGCTTCCAAAATTCGATTTTCACAACGATCAACTTGTACAACTAACATCTATGCATCAAAATAAACCCAAAAGGACAAACGGAATTTAAATTTGAAAACTTACAAGAAAATCTTCAAAAATGTATATTTCAACACGAACCGGACAACCCAAACGTTGTTTAAATGAATACCCGAGCACTAGAATCAACCCAATATATCATCAATCTTCATGCTTTTTATCAAAATTTCAAAAATTATAAGTGTGTGTGTGGCTTAGTTCGGACGCTAAGAGGGATGGAAAGAGAGATATTTTTTTATGAAAAATGAACTATGTGTTATTCAAATGAGGATATTCAAATGAGGATAAGGATATTTTTATGTGTACCATCCATGGACACCCTTCTAAAATTTGCCTGATGTCTCAGAAGAGACTAGAACGGCCTGGGACCTAGGGGGTCTCGGGCTTTTCTTTCGTGTCGGGATCACTTAAATACTCGCTATAAAACTCAAACGTAAAATTTACCCCAACCGTTAATTATGCATTTTTATTTCCTTAAAATATTTTTCATTAACCTAGCGAATTTTTTTTACACGACATATTTACACTTTAAACCCTTCAAAACTCATTTGGACATTAATGGACATGTCAGACTTGTTTTTTTGGCATTTTTCAAAATTCAAGGGTCAAACCATCTGGAATACAAATAACACAATAATACCTTCCAAAAGGGATTATTAATCACAATAAACCATAAATCACCATAATTCTCATAAAATCACCACCGTCAACATGGTACGAAATCTAAATAAACCGACAAACATCAAATAGTCAAAGGACTATAAATAAAATATTCAGAACACAAAAAGGGCAAAGGTTACACACATAGTTAAAGATGACATAGGCATAAACCTTATTTTAATAGTATTAGGGCATCCATAATGGGTCTAGGTGGCAAGGTGCAATGAGACCATTTATGAGTTTAATCCATTGTAAAGCTTCTAGCTCACTCGTTCATTGAATATGCGTGCTTCACTGAAGCAACATGAAATATACGTACTATGTGGGCCAGCCTCACATGTGTTAGTGCATAGTAGAGTATATATTATATATTACTTTAATGAAAGTGAGATAGTGATGTGTTAGTTGATTAAATCAATATAGCTCAATGCATTGTAGGAACTTTTAGAAACACAATACTTGTTGACATGGCATTGACTTGACAATGTATTAAACTCAAAATAATTCAATGCATTGAGGATGCCCTTAAGGCTAGATGGAGGGGTGGTGACACACTCATTTTACACGTCAGCGCTGCATCAACTTTTTCTCTCCAACTTTATAACTCACCTTACAACCTTAATAACAACTCACCTTACATACCAAACTCACCTTACTCACCATTTTTTTATTTAATTACTTTCATTCATAAACTAAAAACGTAAACGTAAACATACGAAATTAATAAAAACGTAAACTAGATTAAAAACTTTTATTCATTCATTAAAAACTTGAACGATACATAGATAAATAAAAACGATACGATACATAGATAAATAAAAACTTAAACGTAAACTAATACTACAAATTATACTTCGCCTTGATCTTTGCCCTTATTTCATCCATTGCATTTCGCTGGTCCCCGATCAAGTGATCGTATGGCTAGAGATAGAACCCCATGTTTGGTTGTTCAAGCTCTTGTTCACGACATTCCACCTCCCTCCTTTTGATGTCTAAAAACGCTAAGCGTTATTCTTTCTCCTGAGCTGTCATCTCGGTTACCATCAACCTAGCCAATGCATCCTCATTTATAGTTGACGATCCTGATGTTTTTGACCCTTTATTTTTCTCAGCAGCTCTCGTTTTGTCCATGCCCTATGGTCGTCGAATTTCCTACACCTCATCTTTATCGTTGTCGCCAACATTAGTATTTAGATTAATACTAGCTTCCCTAGACTCTGTGTTGAATGAACTAGAACCAGATGACCTGATTCTCTTGCTACCTCCCTCAGACCCTGTGTTGAAGGTTGGAATTGCTATTTCTTGCCATTTCGGACGATCTTTTAAAATCTCCCAATAATGATGAAGTTTAAAGGGAAGTTCGGTTTCAATTTCACAGTGAATCATTGCCCTTTGAACGTAATCTTCGTCTTCGGCTCCACTCTTCCGCGCCATACGCATTACATTATTGTAAATTTCACAAAACCGAATCACGGACGGGCGTATCGTCTTCCATTTTCCGCACACCATATCGTATGTTCGACGCCCATACTATTTTGTTTTGCTCCTTGGTACTGAAAAACTTCACACCAAAAGCCATCTTTCTCCTCTCATTAACATGTTTGTTGTTTTCAAAAACGGAAAGACAACCTTTAGCCACGTAATTTCTTCCTCTGTTGTCCACGCAGTCTGTCGGGGTGCATCATCGCTTTCAATCGTCCTCTTTTGGCGGTTACGGATCGCCTTATTCTTCTTTCGTGGTGAGGTCACGACTTGTTCAATCGGAGATTTGTGAGGTTCGGGTTGTTGCCAATAACCGGTGTTTTCTTGAAAAATTTACCTAGAATTCGGGCAGTGTACAATCTACTTTCGACTGAATTACATTAATCGGAGTACGTGGTTGTGATGACGGACCACCCATTTGGGTTTGTGAGACGTAATCTTGGTGGCTAAATGGAAACGAGGAATGTTGGGACGAGTAATCCTGAAACGCATTTGGGTGTGACCCGTAACCGTGAAACCCGTATTATTTCGGTGCCGGTGCTGGGTTTGGGTATGGTTGGTTTGGGTAAGGTTGGTGATATGTGGCCGTAATAAGTTCGTGTTCGGTGATGGGTTTCGGAGCGTAAACGTGCCTTCGGGTGTCGGCGGATTGCTCGTGTTGGAGTTTCTTGGTTGACGTTTGTTGGGTCGGGGAGTGTTTTGGTGAGACATATTTTTTGAAAATAAAATGGAGATTGTGAAGTTTAGAGAGATTATATATTAATTGTGAGAATTGTCTATAAAATGTGAGTGGTAACCCACTCCGTCCAGCCTAATAGATGGATAGAGAAATTCATTTATAAGACCTACATAAAAACTCTCACTTAAATATTTCTCTCATCTCCTTTATGTTTTTTCTCACATCCTTTTTGTTTCGGAACTTTAGTGCCGAAAAGGAAAAAATATTATTCTTTCCCTCTATGTCAAGCTCTCCAAAAAAAATTTAAGTGTTTTAAAAATATAAGGAATGTGGTGGATGAAAAAATAGTGAAGTAAGTTTTTATGATTTTGATTTTCTCTAGAGTTTTTTTTCTCAAAAAATAATATTTAAATACGTAAAAAACATTTGATACACCAAAAATTTAAATTCTTATATGTTATGTACACAGAACTTTTGACGCAAGTATTATAAAAATGGATTTACAAACAATTTTTTGATGCATAAAAAGTCTATTTACAATATTTTAGTGCGCAAACATTTTTTCATAATTTATTTTCATCAAAACTATACGCTTTTAGAAACAAATTATTTTCTACTTTTTCTATCTATCAACAATTCAACATCATTTATCTTCTGAAAATTTTTAAAATTTCAGAAAAAAACTTTTTAATCCATTTTACGTTTATTACAAATATTTTGTCTTTCTATTTTGACACTATCCTATCCAGTATAGTATATTTATATGTTATACAAGTTTTTGAATTTGTGAGTACTTAGATCAAAAAATAAAATAATAATAAATCTTACAATATCTCACACATAGGTTGGCTATAATTTTCGCTTTTGTTTTTTGGTTTTCTCTATTTCCGCTTTCGTACTAATGTCTATTTTTAATTTCTTAGTATAAATATGTCACTTCTGTTAAAATAAGCGCTCAACGTGTTTGTAAAACACTAGACAATTAACGGTGTATAACGACAACAATGTATAGGAGAGTTAATTTGTGTGTGCAATTTAGTTATTCTGTATATATAGATGTGGAATAAGTGGAGGTGAATATAGTTAGTAGTTATGTTCAAAATAAATAAATATAGTTAGTAGTTTAATTTGTAATTAAATATTTAATAGATTACATTATCTTTTCTAAAGTCATTTTGGTCTAAAACATTACTTGTTTTTTTAAGTTTTTAAATTTTAAGCAATCATATTTTTTAGAGTAAACTGCAAAAATCATTCTTGTGGTTTGTAGCTTTTGGCGCTAACCATCCCTAGCCGATACCGTTGGCACTAATCCTGAGTGATGGAACGTTCGATAGAATACACCCCTTACCATTAATTATGGAGGGTAATAATGTCATTTAAACCACATGGATGATTTCTATTAAAATATGTTTAGTCCACATAAATGATTTATGCAGGTTTAACTAAAAAAAGTTTTACCTATATTACACTATAATTTATTTATATATTTCAATACCTTTATTTATTATTATTTATTATTAATATATTTATTTATTTTTATTATATTTATTTGTAATTTACTTATTTTATTTTTATATTTTTAATTTTAATTTTTTTTACTTTTTGTTTTTAAAAATTTTTATTTTATCATTATTATTATTTAGTATAAATCACTTTATTAGAAATTTAAGGGATTTATAAAAAAATAGTGGAAATCCGAGATACTATCTAGGCCCCCACTCCTAGATGTGCGTGGTCTTCACCTTTGACGCAAACTGGGATGACAAATTTTGTTCTCAATCGTGCGGTGATTGATGCGGCAAAACATAAACGTGTGAAGTAAAAAATGAATATGGCATGGATTAAATGAGAGAACGTTTTGGCGTCATTTGAGAAGGGTAGGCTGAATATTGGAAGTTTGAAATCTTTCAATCTCGCTCTTCTCTAAAAGAGGAGATAGAAATTAGTTATTAATCCAGATATGCTATGGGCTCGTGTGATTATAACTATTCATAGTGTGAAAGCGGGTCTTGATTTGAAAGGGTGTAATTGCATGGTGTTTGGTTCCTCTATTTTTTGTTCTTCGTTATTCTATGTTACATGATCGTAATTTTCTTCCGATGGGTACTCTATGTCGTAAGGTGGGTAACGGTGCATCAATTCGGTTTTGGAAAGATAGTTGGAATGGTAATGGCCCCTTGATGTCAAGGTTTAACAGATTGTTCATTTAGAGCAATGGGAGTGCTTGCTTTCAGATAGGAGTGTTAATGGCTCATGGGTTTGGAATTAGAAAAGGCAAGTTGTGGATTCTCGAAATGAAGTTAGCTTAAACTTTTTGGTTTCGAATTTAGGTCAGGTTCATCTTTGTGATAGGCTTGATTCGTGGAGTTGGAGTCTTGATGACAATGGCATTTTTTCTGTTCATGTCACACGAGTTCATCTTGATGTAACACACCTTATAAATCAGGTAGCAGCGGAATGTTGATATACTCCGAGGGGCGTTACTTCTTTGATCCAATAGCACAAGATATGAGATCGACCACTAAAGTGTCGTTTAAAAAAAGATACATTGGATTTACAAATAGTTGTTCCAATACATAAGCACGTGGCTTCAAATTGTTTGATCAACATAGTAAAGATTTTGGTTTTATAGCAATGTCCCAAAAAATGTAATACGCCAAATCTTTAATATTGACTCTCAAATAGTGACCCCCAATGTATCCTGGCACCTGTGCCCCTATTGTCAATGAGTATACACATGCTTAATATGTCAACATAAAGTTGGTGAATCATAGGTGTTTATTTATGTAAATTGTAGGACCGCAAATTTTCAAGTGTATGTTATAAGTAACAAATGCATACATCATAAAACTGTAATTAAGGTTTTCTAAGCTCATGACCTGAAGCTCGACATGTTGGAATGCAATAATTTGCCAACATTGCCGTGAATGATGTTCTAAACCGCAAACATCCCAAATCGACTGGTATACGTTTTGTTGTCCGGCAAACCGGCACAGTGAGCGCTACTCACCCAAACGGGGATGTCAATCCCAAATAGATCTATTTATAACATTCGCGCTCGCAATCTAGCAATTGACAGTTCATGATAAAAGGGCTCAGTGGGTTATCGCTACTTAGGCAAAACAGTAATCATTGTATAAAATGTACCCTTGCGTCCAATTTGTAAAACAAAGCATGTTCTTACCCCAAAGTGTAAATCATTTTTAAATATTTGTTATAACAATGTGGCTATGAAATCCCTAGTAAATAGTCCTTTGAATGATAAACTATATCCATTATAGCCAAATGTAATCAACCCGTCACTAATACTAAGTTAAATACGGTCAGTCTTAGTCTACAAGTTTAGGCTAAAGACTTAATGTATAAACTACAATAAATTGCTAGTTTATATATACTGTTATCACTTGTGTGGTGGTGCACATGTTTATTGTATTTGTATTCACATGATGGCTCTTGGGAAGGTATACGATTCCACACGTTATAGTATACGTATAAACGTTATTAATAAATATTCCTATTTATTAAGTCGTCGGTTAACTTGTATAATATCCGAATGTAATTCGTCCGGTACGCTAAGTGTTTATAAAATCACTTTTGTTTATAAAATGCCCTTAGGTTTTCCATAATTTCAAAACAGCCCCTAGGTTTATGAAATATATACTATTTTACATTTTTAAACCCTTAAGTTTCCACTTGTACACTTTTGGCCCTTCAACTTTACAAAATTACACTTTAGGTCCTTATATGTTTCAATAGTCCATAAAGTTTCAGAAGTGACAAAAACAGTCCTTCATCTTACAAAAACAGTGAGTTGACAGATTTGAACCCTCAAGTTTCAAAGTTGACACTTTTAGTCCCTTAACTTGTAAAAATCACATTTTAAGCCCGATTAAGTTCTAACAAGTGGCAATTGGTTTTATTACTTCCAAATGAGTCACAGAAGCTGAAACTTCTTACAAATAAGTGGAATTAGCTTATTTTTGATTTATTGGCGTAATGAGCTTATGGGGGCACGTTAAGGTCCAATAAGCTATTTAAAGGTTCAAATGAAATTTCAAAAGTACATAAGCCCTCCTTAAACTTATGAAAAACTGATAAGCTGAAAAATAAGCTTGAGTGTGCTTATTTGAGCTTATTCGAGCTTATTGGGCTCGTTAGCCTAATAACTCAACCCGAAAGTTTGTAAAAAGGGTTTCATATCATTTATATAACTTATTCCTTCTAGGACTTCTTAGCCTTATTAAGCTTGTTTGGGTCTGATCTAAGCTGGCTTTACTTTGTGGCTTATCCAATAAGCAAATAAGCCCCGGTAATGGGCTTTCGTGGTTCACTGTAATGGGCTAACAAGTCCATTTAAGGATCCGTTTGGTTTTTAGATATACCTTAGGGTCCATGCGAGCCAATAAGCACGTAGGTCTCTTAAGTAAGCCCGTGGAACTTATAAATAAGCTGTGGGTCCGCCGAGTTGGCTTATTGGACTTGTTTTGGTTTCGTACGTGGCTATTGGGCCCGATAGGCCCATTGGGGTTTCCTTTCATGCATGTTTGCTATAATCGTGTTTAATAAGCCATTTGTCTATCAATAAGATCGAATGAGCTTAATTATAAGCTACGGGTCCCCACCATTGGGCTGTTGGGCTGGTTGGGCCCAAGCGTAGGCACGCTTGGATTATACAAGGCCCATTGTGGCCCGTTGTTTCCCCTAGCAATATATATGGTTTGAAAATAGTCCTAGCGACTATATTTTGTTTGTTAGCCTACATATGTTAGTCGTGTTACACATGCAAACATTAATTGGCATCGCATATACGTTCCCAAGCCACCACACCATGTTTACCTCAAAGGTTTACGTATGGTTTTTGTATAAACTCGCATACAAGGGTCTTTGATCGTGTTAGGGTCCAAGCTTTCTTATAAACGAAACATTTAAGGTCTTGCTTGTTATTAACCCACGTGTTACGTGTTTCTTTGTATTTTTAACACCACACAAGTCGTATATACGCAATAACATTGCGTATAACACGCATGTTTTGTATTTAATGTGCATGGACTCACGCTAGCATGTCATTTATATAATAACGTGACATATTGACTAGTTAACAAAGGAAAACAAGTATATTACGAGTTATATGGGTTCAACGTGACTTACAAAAGGTCCTAGGGCTTTGTTTCGAGTGTACGCGAGCAATGTAACAACCCACGTATGAAATACACGACCAAATAATAAACCAATGCTCCAAAGCTTAGTATACACCCTAGTCTTGGTTCGTAACCCTTCTTGAGACCTCGTGTGAATACTATAGTACTTACTTCGGGTTCGAATGGGCTGAGAAAGGTGTTTGTTTGCGGTGTGTGACCCGAACAAGAGAAACAATTAAGTGTTTAGTTGTTTGAGAGAGTTTAAGGTGTGTGTGAGTTTTCAAAAGTATAAAATGGTATATGTGAGTGTGTATTTATAGGAAAAATACTTAGTTACATATTTCTAGTCACACAAACAAACCAAAACCATCCCTAACTAGGTGGTTTTGTAGTTTCTAGTTAGCCTCACATTGTTTCTTGTTAAACCACTTAAGTATATTCCTTAATTACATAATCTAAGTACAAGATTACCTAAGATTTGGAAAATCTTAAGGTTTTGTGTACATTCATGCATGTAGCCGTGGTTACAAGAGAAGGAAGAGCCAAAGTGAGTCTTTATCCATTGTGTAATAGTCTAATCTAGGGACATGTAGTACTAGTTTTAATTAGAAGATCATGGTACAAGGTTTACCAAAGATAATGGAAATCTTATGATTTGTGTGTTGGTTGATGTCTAGCCGTGGGTATCCAAAAGAAAAGAGGCAAGAAAAGTTGTCATCCAATGTGTAATAGCTTAACTAGGAAACATTAAGGACAAGCTTTAATTAAGCTTGGATGTACATGTACTTTAGGGATCATTAGAAGATTTTTAAGGATTTTTCCTAGTTGTTTTAGTCCTAATATTCGGCCAACATAGGTTGTAACACAATAATTGATTTAATTTTGTGTTTAAGGTTTGAAAATGGGTATTGGTTTGAGTCTAGGTAAGTCTAGGTATTTCCGGGGTGTGTCCAAATGTATTTTATTGCGAGACGTAAGCCCTTTTACGTGACTAATAAAATATAAAATACGCAAAGTTAATAATTATCTTCTTAATAACTATATAACACTTGTTTGACGTAAACCTTAATTTATTTGGTGACCGTTTACGTTAAATGATTATTTCTAGTCTACGCGATTTAGCTTAAAAGTTAAATTAAAGTAACGGCGTATGCGACCAAAATTAAATAGTGACAATAATAGGAGTCGTAAAATGACCTGAATTTGAGAAATGTTACAGTCTTCACCCATTAAAAGAGCTTTGTCCTCAAAGCTTAAGTCCTTGTAGTGGATGACGAAGCCCCCGGTTTGTGAAAAGCTATGGGTATTTTTGTTTGAACGAATCTTCACCTTCCCAGGTAAACTCAAGACCTCTCCTTGAGTTCCAGCGAACCTTAACCAATGGTATCCGGCTTCGCTTCAATCGTTTGATCTCCCGTTCTATGATTTCAAACGGGCCTCTTCCCACAAACTAGTGCTTATCGTCAACCCGTGAATTCTTCTAACGACATGACTAGATGGTTTGTCAAGCTGTAACATTTCATTCAGATTAGACACATGGTTAGTATGATGAACATGTCAACTCTTGGGGAAGTTCCAGATGTAGGCAACTTTCCTTAACTTTGGCTAACACCTTGAAAGGTCCGACATATCTCGGGTTCAACTTACCTCGCTTACCGAACCGTACAACCCCTTTCCAAGGTGAGACCTTGAGCATAACCTTATCCCCAACTTCAAACTCCATTGGCTTTCGCTTCCGGATCGCGTAGCTCTTTGGTCGATCTGATAGCATGCATCTTCTGCTTGATCAGGATGATCTTTTCTGTTGTTTCTTGGATCAGTTCTGGACCAGTCAATTGGGCTTCTCCAATTGGTCCAAACACGGTGATCGACATTTTTGGACCATAAAAACGCCTCATAAGGTGCGGCCTTTACTGCTTAGCGTGATAAACTGTTGTTTATGAAAATCTCGGTAGTGTCAAATGCCTTAACCATCCTTTGCCAAAATTCGATCATCACGCAAGCACGTAGCATGTCCTCGAGAGTTTGAATGGTTCTCTCGCTCTGGCCGTCAGTTTCTGGATGATACGCAGTGCTCATACTAATATCTGTACCCAAAGCTTTCTGAAATGATCTCCAGAAATTTGAAGTGAATCTTCCGTCACGATCACAGATAATTGAGTCAGGTATCCCATGTCTTGCCACTACCCTATTCAAGTACAACATTGCCAATTTGTCTAACGAATCATTCTTCCTTATTGGTAGGAAGTGAGCAGATTTTGTAAGTCGATCCACAATCACCCAGATGGTGTCGAAACCTTGTACGACCTAGGAAGTTTGGTGATAAAATCTATCGTAATATTATCCCACTTCCACTCGGGTATTTCAGGTTGTACTAGCAATCTCGATGGCCTTTGATGTTCGGCTTTGACCCTTGCACATGTCAGGCATTTGCTAACATACGTGGCGATGTCAGCCTTCATGTTTGGCCACCAATATAATTTCTTCACATCTTGGTACATCTTTTCGGAACCGGGATGGATAGAATATTTTGACTTGTGGGATTCGTGCATAATCACGGATCTTAAGTCTCCATAGCAAGGTATCCAACTCCTGCTGTGTAAACATAGTGTTCCATCGGCACGCGGTTCCAATCTCTCCCTGGGTATATCCCTTCGGATTATACCGCCTACATCTTCATTTACGAGATTCTCTGGTCTCTGGGCTTCGATCTGAGCTTCTAATATACGTTTGGGGAGATCCAAACCAATTGTCATAACTAAGGCTCGAACCCGCAATGGCTCAATCCGTTCTTTACGGCTCAGCGCATCGGCCACTACGTTTGCTTTCCCTGGATGATAACGAATATCACAGTCGTAGTCACTCAGTAATTCTAGCCAACGGCGTTGCCTCATGTTAAGCTCCTTCTGATCGAGAATGTGTTGTAGACTTTTATGGTCGGTGAATACGGTGCATCTGGTTCCGTATAGATAGTGTCTCCATATCTTTAGGGCAAACACTACCGATCCAAGCTCCAAATCATGAGTGGTGTAGTTCTTCTCGTGAACTTTTAACTGTCGAGAAGCATAGGCAATCACATTTTCTCTCTACATTAACACCGCACCTAAGCCTTTGTGTGACGCATCACAGTATACCACAATTTTGATGATGTGTCACGTTATTGATGTGCCACGTGTCAGCATATCACGTATGACACATCATCAAAATGTGCAAATGAGAATACTTTATGTAAGTACACGTAGCAAATCGATAATTGTTTTAGTACACGTACCAAATCGATAAATTAGGCAAAGTCAATTGGTATTCTACGGCTTTATCCCTTTATTTAAACGTATGTTTGAATTTTCAAATTTTGAGGGCATTAAATTCTAAAAAATGTCTGTGCATTATATGTAGTATGAATAAAGTTTGTTTGACAATAAACTTTATGAAAATGAATAAAATAGATGGACCATTTATGTAAATATATGTGAAGACAATGTTTTTTTACTACTTGGTTAAGAGTAGTATAGTAGTTGATATCAGTGTCCACCTTTTGTTACCAATAAACATTTAGTTTTTAAGAGATACATATGCTCTCGTGTTTTTTTATGCTAAAACACAAGTTTTTAAGATCATAATAGTTTCTGAATAGATACTGAATTTAAAAAGTTATGTTAAGAGTTGTAAATTCGTGCGTTTAGTATTATATGCGTACGCGTTTTTGTAACTTGGAACCATATCTATAGACAGGGCCGGCTTTGAGGGTGTGCAAGGTGGGCGACCGCACAGGGCCTCAAAAATTTTAGGGGCACCAAAATTTATCCC
>BQNB010090893.1:0-27025 GCA_026074375.1 Tanacetum coccineum | reverse complement strand
TTATCATAGAAAATTATTAGACTTTTTATCATCATTCACATTCATCATGACTTTAAGAATCAATTACTCTAACATAAAGTTTGATAAGTTAAAAGTATTTAAAAGACATAAAATGCTATACAAAAAAGGGTAAAAATTATAATTATATGTCAACAGAGTTGATAAATGTGAATGAAGGATGCCATAATTCTACACGGGTTACCCCTAATAACACCTTTTAACTAATTCAAAGCAGTCGAATAAACTCTACCGGAGTATTGGTTTACAATGTTGCGCCTCTTGCAAAACATGAGTTTTTTTTAGACATGAAATTCTTATGTGTTTCTTCAACAAAAATGATTTCTCTTGAGACGTAAAAACTTCAAGTCATTTTTATCAAAATGACCTAAACTTACACATCAATTACTTTATGCTTTTTCTACATTTTTCTGGTTAAAAGATTGAGAAAAGACAATTGTGTCCAAACAAGCAAAAGAACCCGCGCGTTGCGGCGGGATTAATTTTTTCTCGAATATTTTCTTTTTTTGGGACAGTTCGATATCTTTTTATTTGGGCCGATGAATGTAAAAAAGTTGTGAACAATAAAAGTTGAGGGACCGTTTTGTATTTTTTTTTACTTTGGGCCAGATTTCAGGCTAATTTTGGGTTAGTTTTTTTTTTTTTACTTTGGGCCACATTTTATGCGAATTTTAGGCTAGTTTGTCGAAAAATGTGTATATTAGTAATAAATTTTTTTATATGGCTTATGTGTTGGGCCTCATGTTTAAAGTGTTGTTTTTTTTTTTTTCTATATGGGTTTTTTTTAATATAATGGGTTGTATGTTTGTGACTATATCGATTATTTTAAAGTTATTAAGTATCAAAAATGTTTCCGCGGGTATTTTTTTTATCTGAATAAATCGGAACTTTTGTAATATTTTTTGTTCCCACCTACTTTGTGCATACAATTTTTTTTTTTTTTAAACTAAAATCGGGCTGACCCAAAATGGGAGCCCGTTACTGTAGCAAAGTGGTCCACTGTCAAAACGACAGTGGATTTATCACTCAATGTGTATATTAGTAATTCTTATTAAAAAAATTATGTGTATGAATTCTTATTAAAAAAATTAAATGTTTGAATCAGTTTTCAACTTTTTGGTGATTTTATAGAGTTTAGCGAGTTGAGTAGTAACAGGTCTAAAATATTTAGTTATGACATCATATGAAATTCGTTGGATATGTTATCATATTTTGTCCCGTTTTATCATTAGTTGATGGGTAATATATGATTAAAAAGAAATGTTACTGCGATGTTCCTTTACGTTTATAAAAAAGGATAGGACTTAGGAGCATGAAGCTTTACAAATACCTGCAGAATCACTTCAACTCGACGTAGTTAGGTTAACAAAAGATCACAAATGGGCTCGTACAACAAACACAAGAACGAAGCTTTTAAGCATGTTAGTATTAGCTACATTTTGTGATTTTGGAAGAGCAACACCTAGCCAAACCACGAAAGTGACTAGCTTTTTAATTATGAGATCAAGAAGATCTTCGACAGTGAATAAATAAGTTCATAGTATATCAAGCATGCTGTCGTTAGTAAGGTCCGTGTTACACGAGGATTTAATGGAAAGTGTTAGATATATGGATGAGTATGGGGGTCAATGTGATTCAAGTGTTTGTTTTGTTGGGATTGAATCGTGGGTCAAAAAGATGAAAATGTCAACTTGCAGGTTTTTTAAGCTTTGAGTCCCACATCGGCCACTAGGAAGAATTTTTTGCTTGTTTATAATCTTTTATGTGTATGAATCGTTAAAATTGGGATTAGTATCAAGTCGTCGCCGATGACATCCCATTATGGTAGAGCAAGATATATCATAAGAGGATGCGCCTTGTGACTAATTGATTTCAATTCTCTTTTTTTTTTCTTGTCATTTCGCACAACTAATAGGTTTAAAAGTATCTAGATACAAGAAAATCATTTTAGTTGTCATTTTTTTTGTCGTTATAAATATATAGCGGGATAAATAGGTCCAACATTGTATGGAACTATTGGATACGTGATCATATGGTGACTGTAGAAACGCTTCAGAAGAAATGAGTTTGTTATATTTTATTCAAAAAGACACAATATAAAGAGGTTCTACACCCATCACCGAAGTTTTGATACCTAACAATCACACATTCAATGGCAGACTCAGAATTAGGGGTCATCAGTTGTATTTAATAAGACTAATTAAGTATTTCATAAGACAAAAAAAGATTTATAACACAAATATGTTTTGCGACCAGGTTCATTTTCAAAAAATCGGTGTTTTTAAGTTTTAACACATTTTTACACTAACATGTATATATATGGGCATATAGCACACACTTTTAGTAATAATGTGCATGACTATCTTAATCAACTCAGCGAATTCATGTTTTGTACAAAAAAATATGATGAGTTTGATTACGACATGATTACGACGCGATTACATGAGTAAAATCTAGGATTTATTACGACATGATTACGGCCCGATTACATGAGTAAAAAATATGGATGGATTTATAAACGAGACAAACTTCATTGATATGATGAATGTTGAAACTGATCGACTCACAAAGAAATGACAGCATTCAAAAACGTATATTACGCTCACTAACCAAGATTATATATATACTTCTTCAGTTCCTTTTTCCACAGCAAAAGAGGTCCTTAGTATTACAAATTCACAATGTCTAAATTACTCTAATCGTCAATGTATTTTTAGAAGAAAAAGATAGGACTATATGACTTTTTGGGAGAATAATGCAAATGGGAAGAAGTTGCAAATAAAGTTGATCAAAATATGCATCGAGAAAAGTATTTAAAACAAAAAGGTCGAAATATACAAGATACGTTCTTCGCTTGTTGAGTATGAGTTTCTTCTTTTCCTATCAAGTGGCAGCTAACACTACCTATTGATGATCATACATATTGTTATGATTTTAGTCTTTACATTAGCTTATTAATAAGTTCCAGTGTTTAGTTTCTCTTGTTATTAGTAAAGTAGTAGTAAGATTAGAATAAGGGTCGGTTGGATTTGCTTGTGTCCCAAGCCCAACCCGTTTTCTTTTTATCACAGCCGACTTTTGAGTCCATGTTGGAGTCGGTTTGTCCTCCCCCCTCATCTCTATAAAAGGAGGTGAGGGGAGGGTTCTTGTCACTTCATTCTTTCAACTTTAATACAAACGTTCGGTTAGGGAACTTGTGCTCGTGTTATTTACTTTTCTGTCGATATAGATTGCTCGTGTGTGTTCTTCATTAGTTTTCTAGGTAATCCGCGCTAGTATCCAGGTTGTTAGTCTACCGAATTCTAACAAACAGTATCACAGCTTGGGTCCACGGGTTCTCTAGTATACTAGGATCGATCGTTTAAAGGTTGTTTTAGTGTTCATTTTTCCCGAAGGAGCAGAAGGATTGATGCGGGTTTTGCAACTCGCAATGAGTTTTACAATCCCCTAGGCAGAGTACTTAATCGTTGTAGTGTAGTAAGGCAAGACTCGGGAGTTGTTATCGTTCTCTAGAGAAATAGGTTGGGAAGGCTCGAACAGAATCTAACAAAATTCTACGGGGTTGGGATAAAATTCTTTTTGTATTTTTATATTATTAAGAAAGCAGATAAATATCATGGTTTGAGAGATTGGTTTGTTTTAACTAATTAAACTAATTATAAATCTAAACTACTTTGGTGATAACTATATGATAAACGAACGTATTTACTTAATCATGCACTACTCCTTAGTATGTTTCTCCTAATCATGTTGCTTTGTCACACTTGTGATGCTCTGTGTAAGTATTTCCTAAGTTATGAATGAATTACAAGAACCCGCCGTCTATGTAATATTCCGTTAAAGCAACGCACAAGTAAGGTAGTATGAAGACTATAACCTGGCCCCTAAGAGTACATTACACGCATTTAAAATATCTTAAGAGGGGTCAACCATATTAGGGGTAAGGTAGTATGAAGAGTGTTACTGATGGTATCCTTTCTACACATCCGCGTTTCCCTAGACATCTATGCCAATTTAATATCTTATGGCTAGTTTTCTAAAGCCTAACATGCGCATCCATAACAAGAAGCAACATTAAAAGGATTTACATATTAAGTTTCATGCAATCATAAGTAACTACTAAAGGATCTAGCCTAGCATGTTAATCAAAGGAGAAGAACAAGATTTAATCAAACAACACATAAACATATTGAAATATTAAAGGGATAGATGCACTTCACTTGATTAAAACATTTGTTTGAGGCTGTTACAAGAGGGTTTTAACACCTCAAAAACGACCTATACAGCTGGTAAACTCGACTAATGATAATAGGGTTCGTCTTCGAAAAGTTGCACACTTAAAACCCTAAAAACGGATTTGTATATATAGAAAAATAGGCGCGACGGCGTCGCGTTATATTCCTAACGCCGTTGTGCCGCAAGGTCTTCTAGGGTTTCTTTAAGTCGGGTTCGTTCTAACGCCGTCTAGAAATCCGTGACATCTTCTCTTGAATATTTTGTTGCCGTCGCTTGTAGTTGGTGACGACGTCTCCACGCACTGTATGTTTTTCTTTAAAATAGTTGGTGTAGAGTCGTAGTCTTGTCCGTTTCTTCTCCAATCGAGCCCAAGTCATGTGTATTTTCTCTAAAATCCATCCAAGTGCTAAAAACACAAAAATAAACGATTAAGCTCATAATCTAGGCATATTTGCATGATTTAAGGGGTTAAATGACCCCGAAAAAGTGTATAAAATGACACCTCATCAAATACCCCTACACTCAGGATTTGCTTGTCCTCAAGCAAATGGGCTTTTCTACCTAGATAATAGCAATATTGGAGGCATTTAACCTACTCTTTAAAAGCAGTGTATGACACAACCTTCTAGACCTCGTAATTAAAAGCACGAAAAGTATATCCTAGCACCTCACATAAGTGTTTGGATCATCTCTTTCACTCAGGTGTATAATGAATTATAACAGTATAGGAAACGAAAAATTAACACTCATTACTTGTCGTAGCATAAAAATTACCATAGGCTTACTAAAGGATCAAACCTCCACCAATAGGCACAAGTAATAGTCATTACTATCAAAGAGGTCTTTTAAGGGTTGTGGGTTGTAGGTGTAAGATAACATTAATGAAAACGGAAATAGATGGGATATATTTGGGGGTGGCTTTTTAGATGAATTTGGGGTGAAATGGTTAGCTAATTATTTATAAGAATACACGATGATTGGGTTGCTAATCAAAGACTCGGACAAAGATATACAAACTTTACACAACTCTACATCAATCTCTTTTCTTTTTCTTTTCTATTTTTCTCTTCTTTTTTTTGAACATAATACATCATAACTTGGGGTTTATAAAACACACCCCTACACTTGAATTTTAGAATTCATAATTACAATCTAACTAATGACCCGAATTGAGGTGGATCAACATAACATGGAGCTTATTGGGCTCTATTGGGGGTAATAAATTACTTCTTCCCCAATTCTTTATAAGAGAAATACTACCATGAATCTCAATCGTCTCAAAACTGTATTTACAAGGATAAGGACTTAGCAACCGTGTACTCAAATAATTAACTTGGGTTAAAACAATAATGTACTAAAAGTGAGTATATACCAGGTAGGCTAAGGCGATTTGGGTGTAACATTGGGTGTAAACAATGCTCTTCATTAATAATCCGGAGTCCATCAAAAAATTACAAGAACCGTAAAAAGTCAAAGGGGTGTACCACAGGTGAAAATATGATAGGCTCGGGGGGGGGGGTTGCGGTACCTTGGGGCTGATTGGCTCGTTTTTTGGTTGTGACCCAGTAAAATAAAAAAAATAAAATTAATCATTTAAAAATTAAATATTAAATATGAAGAAAGACATCCATGGGGACACTCTGACAAAGTCGTACTGGATGGGTATTTTATTTTTCATGTATTTTTATTTATATTTTTTTTTTGGCTTCCTGTTGAATTATAAAAGTTGACGTTTGAGTCTAGGTAGATTGTGCCCGTTGTCCGGGGCCGATCTTTCCCTGGATTACCGGATGTACCGCGGTGGTCCCCTTGGTGGGATGCAAAACTCGGGCACGTAGTCACTTCGTCTCAGGCTTCTTTCTTATGTGGGGGGCGCTAGGGAGGCCCCTTCCCTTTGTTGGGAGAGGAGCATTGGCGGGGGGTGGGGGGAGGGGGTTTGGGGGAGAGAAGATCGGGATGTCTAACGAGGCGGGGGAGGACGTTGCAACGGACTAGTGTTGTGGGCTAGCATGGATGCGTTAGCATCGGTCGTGCCGCGGGGACACAGACCCACAACAGAGAAGAAGTAATACAAAACTCTCCCTCGGTATATGGTGTTTGCCCCACATCTTGTGGGGACCTACACCACCTCCTACGCGTCCGTACCCCCACACTCCCCCATAACAAGCAAGAACCTACGGACCAAGAGCCACCACACACAAAAGAAGGTTGGCAGGTTTTTGTGCTCTCGGGGGCCGAAGTATAGAGCCGTTGATAGGAACGCGGGAGCGACCTCGGGAAACCACACTACCCAAATACCCCACACCCACCCAGTACCACCCGGTTCACAGTGTGGAAATAAGTACCACCCAAATATAAAAGCAAGGGGAGCAACTAAAATACACCGACCAACATAAAGAAAAAAAAAAAAGTAAAATGTGCAAAGAAAAAAAAAGAAGCAACAATCAAAACTAAACAAACCGTGTGGCGGGGTCTTGGGTGGTGGAGTGCGCTGTGATGGGTGAGTCGTAGTCTTAGGCAGTGGCGGTAGTTCGGGGCCATTGGTGGAGTGCTGGTCAATTGGGTGAGGGCGGGCGCCTGCTGGAGATCTACAATGATTCGGGGAGTCTGATCGGGATCTTACGCCCGCATGGGGAAGGTGGCCGTGGGCGCTACGGGGATGGCAGTCGGGGGGGTGAGCCTGAGCCACCACGGGGTTGAGAGGGGCCGGGGCGCAAGTTCTCCCCCCATCTTACCAACCATCCTGGTGCCAGAGGTCGTGGGGATCGTTTTGGTTAGGTGAACTATCTCTAGTGGTGGGTACCTTTCCCCCCCCCCTCGCCCCAAGGATTGGGGCGGCGGGGGTGGCAGGGGTTGTGGGTGGGCCTGGTCTTGTGGTGGCGAATGATATGGCAGTCAGGGGGCTGTGGAGTGTGTCCGGCCCGGTTGTGCCAATAGCATGTGTCCTTGTCGTTGGTATGCATATGGTGGCGATTTGGTTCTGTGGTTGGGCGAGATTCTATTGGATGGCGATACTACCACATTCGAGACGTGGTTAGTATTCCTCTGGGGCGGTAGCCCGCAGATCAAAATTCACCGAATACCAGTTGGGGAGGGGCGGAGCTTTAAGAGGGAAGGTGGCGCGGCATTTCTTCTCAGAACAGGGTTTTACTTTGAGGCTTTATTGGCACTCTAGTTTAGTGGGATTGGAACATGTGCGCGTGGTGTGCGGCGTGAATGGGGGAAGGAGCGTGGGGTTTGTGTTGAACTCCTCCCATCAGTTTTTGGCTACGGACGGGGTGGGGGGCTGGCTGTGAGATGATGGTGGGCGTGAGGGTATTGTCCATTAGTGGTAGTGTCAACGGGGGTATTTGAATGGGTTGGGCTGATATTGTAGGTATGAGGGGGGTTTTCATCGCGGGAGCCGTGTATAAGGGGGGAAGACTCTCTACACACACTCATAATCCAAGGTTGAGTGTGTGCGAGGGCCCATTGAATTTGAAGTTTGGGAGATAGAGATGGAACTAAGGAGAAAAAAAAAACAAACCAGAAAGAGAAAAACACAAAGAAATTTGAAAAAAAGACAATAATACGACGGGATTGTGGAGGTGCCGTGGCTGTGATACCAAGCAAGGATCGATCTTTTTTTTTGTTGGTTCGGTTTGGCGAATTGCTAAATTGAGAGAGGTTCGAGGGCTGGGAATTAGGTAAGATGGGGTCTCGAGGTTGTGGGGGGTGTGCGGGGTTATGATGAGATGTGTACTGGGGGGGGCAGTGGGCAGAAACAACAATATATCACATCGGCTCTATCTCTCACTTCATGATGATCCAGAAATAGGGTCATATATTATAAAAAAGTTGACTTCTATAGGAGGGAGTAAGGTCGATGGTTAGGTAGGTTTTACTTAGTAGGAGGTGTTGTTTATTGTGAGCGAGTGGCGCACGGTCTACCTATTTCTGATGGTATATGAATGTAAGTGGTGTTGTGTAGTGTGAAGTGGTTGTGATCGGTAATAATGGGGGGGTTCAAGAAAGAAAGTAGACAAAAGAGAGCAGAAAAAGATATTCCGGCGTGGGTTAGAGTTTTTGGGTTTTTAGGGGGGGAGGGGCTGCGTGAGGCTCTTTGTTTGTGTATGTGTGGGGGTTGGTGGGTTTTGGGTTTGTTTAGTTATTTGTCTCTATGGGGTGGTATGTGTGTCGGGTGTTTGATTGTTCGTTTTTCTATTGAGGTTATTTTGGGGGTTTTACGGGTGGGGGGCTTGTGGTGTGTTGTGGAGGTTGGGGGGGAGTGGGGGTTGTCGTTTTTGTGGAGGTTTGTTGGGGGTTTGTTTTTTTGGGTGTATTGGACTTTTGTTTGTCCAATGGGGGTGTGTGGTTTATTTGGGGTGGGCTTTGTTTATTTTTATTTTAATTATTAGTTAACGGGGGATGTTTTGTGGTATGAAGTTTTGGGTTTTTTGTTTGGATTTGTTTTTGAGGTATTTGGGTTCGGTTGGTGTTTGGTGGTGGGTTTTTTTGTGGGAGTGGGGTTTTGTTGGAGGGGGTTCAGTTGGTTAATTTTTTTGTTTGATTATTTGTTTGGTATAGTAATATTTGTAATAAAAATGGTTTCACACATTTTTTGTAATAAAGGTGAGTATATAATTAATTATCTTGGCGTGTTATGCCCACGCTTAATAGATGGTATTATTTTTTTACAGTATGTTATTAGCAAGGTTGAAAAGTGATTTCTAGGGGCGCGAGTCGTTGGCGCGCGAGTATTGCTGGCAGCGGCCTGTTGCGTGTCTGACCTGGTGTGCTAGAGGCGAAAAGCGACGACCGCGCGCGAAGAGACGAGATTTGCGAATCCACCATCCGGCTAACTGTTGTGTGGTGGCGTGGGGTTGGAGGGTTGTGGTGTGCGGAAGGTGTTCGGGGGATTTGGTGGAGGGAGGGGGGGGGGGGGGGGGGGGGGGGGGTTTTAGTGTGTGTGCGAGCTTTTAATGAAGAGGTGGGAGAATTTCGATGTACATGGTAGTTTGTATTGGTGGCCTGGGAATGTTGGCGTTGGGCGGAGGCTGGTTGGGAGAGAATTTGGGGGAGTGGGGGGGGGGGGGGGGGGCTGGCGAGGGGGGGGAGGGGGGGGGGGCAACGGGGGGGGTGGGGGGGAGGGGGTGCGGGGGCGCGGTCGGGGGGCTGGGGGAGGGAGAGGGGTGGGGGGACTGGGGCGGAGTGGGGGTGGTTTTTGGGGGGTGCTTTTGGTGGTGGGTCTGGGTGAGGTCCGTTGGAGGGGTTTGTTTTGGGGTGTGGCGGTGGGGGGGGGGGGGGGGGGGGGGGGTGAGGTGGGGGGGTGGGAGGGGCGGGGGTGGGGTTTTTGTATTATATGTATAGGCTGTTTTGGTAAATTATCTACTAGTACTAGTTGTTGTGTACACGGGGGGGGAGGTTTGGTATTAGGCTTTTGGGGTTTGGAGTTGATTGTTGGAGGGGGGTGGAGGCGGGGGGGCTGGGTAGTTAAGGGGTGCGTGTGGTGGAATCCACCAGAAAATTACGAGAACCGTGAAAAATGATAGGCTCGGGGGGGGGGTGTACTAGGGGTATCATGCACTAAAAATGAGTGCATGGCAAGGGTGTGGGATAGTTATATGATCGAGGTGACCATCATAACAAATACAGGTTTAAAACATGGGTTATCCTAGTGCCTCTTATCATTTAGCAAATCCTAATTCTCACTATGCGGTCTCGGGATGCATCACAAAAATAATATCTAGAATTTAATGCACTACCGGTACACTCATATAATTTTAAACCAATATCAATGCTCCAGAAAAAGGAGACGAAACAACATATACACATCCATAACGATAGAATAGATACACATGTTTGCTCACTCCTTAACTCGAGAAAGCTAAAGGTAAAATTATCTTGGGTATCAAAAATGGATACCCGAATTCCTAAAGATCTAGGGGCGAACCTCACATTTTTTAGGGTGGAATTTTGAGGGTTTTTGTGCTAGTCATATAAATTCCCATCCATAAGACGCTAATAATATTTGGTTTTCGTCGGTATGTGTCATAATTTTTTTTAAATTTTGGTTAAAATTACCGTCTATGCTATGTTTTGGTATATTACACATCATTTTAAGGAACAAGCAAATGAAAATTGAAGGAATAGTTTCTAAGACTTATTTTCCCCGCTACACTTAAGTTGAACATTGTCCCCAATGTTCTTAAAAGTACCTATAAAATGAATAAAGGGAAAAGAAAACAAGTCAAAGAAACTAGTACTCCCCTGGTTTGCTCAATAATGGAGAAGAAACATGTGATAACTGGTTAAATCGTCCTCCAAGAATCGTCATCTGGAAGCTTCCTAGGAACTTCCAAGCTTCTTCTCATCAAATATAACCTATAAATTAAAGACAAAGACAACTACACCTGCTGTAAAATCGACGGGATATGATATATACAACAAAACTTTTAGGGTTGACTCTATGAAAGCAATATAGATAGGATGAAAGTGATGATACAATCATAGGTTTCTGCAGGTTTTTTTAAGAAAAATACAAATTTTGGATATTGTACAAATTATTTTTCGAAAATAATAGAAAAAATTTGAATTTTCACAGACTTGGAGACACGATGCCATCAGGAAAAATCCTGACGCCGTCTCCACGTTCTGTGAAAATTTCAATTTTGTTTTTCTTAAAAAGTTTCCTGCACGTAATTCTATTAGTTATTCCTTGTGTAAAATACTGCATAAAACCTGAGATTAATTATTACAATCATATGACTCGAAACTGGCGCGAATTAATCTAAACGATTTATTTTATATGTTTGAATTGGTTCTTATAAATCGGATATTTCCCCTACACTTATTTGATGCAAAATACCTTTGATCGTTAATAAGGCGAAGTTAAAACCAAAACAAAGCATGATCACAAATAATTCAAACATAAAAGAATAAACAATAAAGAGTTAAAACACAAGACACTCCTAAATGTGGGAAAATAAATATTGGGTTTTCTCCCAAAAAGCGCTTTTGTTTATTTATAAGTTTTTTAGCTAGACTTGGAGTCACACGTCCTTACGTGACTTCGTGCAGGCTCACATGCCCACAGATGAGCCATTATTTTATACGTTCATCCACTTAGTATTGGGCACATAGGTTCAAACAATTCTTGTATATAAATTCGTTCTTCTCATAGGCATTCCTAAATCCGTTAGTTAAATCTCTTTGACTTAGCACAGGGATAGGTAGGATCTTACTCCATGACACGTGTCCCCAACTTTTAAACCTAGGTATAGTGCGGAGACTTTGGAATGTGTAATTGTCAAAGATCTTAGTGAAAGACATTAATCCCTTAGCACAATCATATTCAAGTTTAGTGACTTTTCTAAAGGGTTTTCCCATCACAACTTCAGCCATATCTCCTAGAATAACCTCTCCTATGTCTTTTAGTACCACAAAATTCGTGATGTAAGTGAAACTTCCTACAAACACATAGACATCCCTAACAATAGCAACTAAGTTCTTCCTTGTACTTTCTAATACTTCTACCATTATATTATTATAAGCCTTACGTGTAATAATGTTCATTGGTAAAAAGGGGTCAAAGTAGGCGACAAACTTCCTAAAGCCAATCATACATTAGAATGCCAAGTCATCCCCATCAAAACTGTTAATTTCCCTTTGGCGGCATAATTGTCCTACATTACCATATTCTTCTAGCTTATTTAGGACTTCACCACCATCAGAATCATCATCCAAGTCTAGAAAAAGGATAAACAAGTGGTGTATCTACTGATTCGTCATCGGGCTCAAGGTCGTCCATATCAATTTCATTAGGTGGTTGCGTGAAACCATTAAGAAATTGGTCAATGTTCTCTAGGCGAGAATCGATATAGGCCGAGATTGCCTGTAGCTCGGTGAGCTCTTAGACAACCTTTGCGCGAAGTGCAGTTGGTAGGGCAGTGGGTTATTGGTCGATGGTGGATTTGCATTCTCCATTATAAAGAATGGAATATTCAGTGAAAATTACAAAACAAACGCACAAAGAAGAGATATACTACAAGAAAGCTAATTAACTGAAAATAAAATTCTCATTTGATAGGAATCAAGCGAGTATACCTAAGCTAAACAAAATTCAAAACCTAACTATTCCCAACGCAGCGACGTCAAAAACTTGATGCGGGTTTTGCAACTCGCAAGGAGTTTTACAATCCCCTAGGCAGAGTACCTAACTGTTGTAGTGTAGTAAGGCAAGACTCGGGAGGTTGTAATCATTCTCTAGGGGAATAGGTTAGGAAGGCTCGAACAGAAACTAACAAAGGTCTACGGGGTTGAGAGAAGATTCTTTTTTGTATTTTTATATTTTTTTAAAAGCAGGTAAATATCATGGTTTAAGAGGTTTGTTTGTTTTAACTAATTAAACTAATTATAAATCTAAATTACTTTGGTGATAACTATATGATAAACGAACGTATTTACTTAATCACGTACTACTCCTTAGTATTTTTCTCCTAATCTTGTTGCTTTGTCACACTTGTGATGATCTGTGTAAGTATTTCCTAAGTCATGAACGAATTACACGAACCCGCCGTCTATGTAATATTTTGTTAAAGCAACGCATAAGTAAGGTAGTAGGAAGACTATTACAAAGCCTCTAAGAGTACATTACACGCATTTAAAATATCTTAAGAGGGATCAACCATATTAGGGGTAAGGTAGTATGAAGACTGTTACTGGTGGTATCCTTTCTACACACTCGCGTTTCCCTAGACGTCTATGCCAATTTAATATCTTATGGCTAGTTTTTTTAATTATAACACGCACATCCATCACAAGAAGCAACATTAAAATGATCTACATATTAAGTTTCATGCAATCATAAATAAATACTAAATGATCTAGCCTAGCATGTTAATCAAAGGAGAATAATAAGATTTAATCAAACAACACATAGACATATTGAAAGATTAAAGGGATATATGAACTTCAATTGATTAAAACATGTGTTTGAGGTTATTACAAGAGGGTTTTAACACCCTAAAAATGGCGTACATAGATGCTAAACTCGACTAATGATAATAGGGTTCGTCTCCCAATAGTTACACACTTAAAACCCTAAAAACAGATTTGTATATATAGGAAAATAGGCATGACGGCGTCGCGTTATAGTCCTGACGCCGTCGTGCCGCAAGGTCTTCTCTGGTTTCTTTAAGTCGGCTTCGTTCTGACGCCGTATAGAAATCTGTGACGCTGTCTCTTGCATATTTTGACGTCGTCGCTTGTAGTTGGCGATGCCGTCTCCACGCACTCTATGCTTTTCTTCAAAATAGTTGATGTATAGTCGTAGTCTTGTCCGTTTCTTCTCCAATCGAGCCCAAGTCACGTGTATTTTCTCCAAAATCCATCCAAGTGCTAAAAACACAAAAACAAACAATTAAGCACATAATCTGGGCATATTTGCATGTTTTAGGGGGTTAAATGTCCTTGAAAAAGTGTATATAATGACACCTCATCAAGGATACTCTGTTTGGGCTACCAGGTTTGACGACATCAAAAATTTTACTACTTTTTCTGGTTCGTAGGCAGTAGCAAGGTTAGCAAAAGATAAAGGGTTCTTGAGTTCTTCGATTGTCTGGGTTTGTGACACGGTGTAGGAGGCTTAAGGGTTTTTTGTTTTTTGATTTATCGCAGATCGCCACTAGTTGTTTTGTTTTATTTTTGTTCAAGAAATTAAAGAAAAAGAAGAAGACTAGTCACTTTTCAAATTGTTTTTATAATTATATTTTAATCTTAGCGGGAAAGTACATATAAGGTTACTATACATTATTATTATTGGAAAATAAAAATAAGGTAAATGTATTATTATTATTATTATTCAATAAAAGATTATATCATTTGAAAGGTTTTTTGCCTAAAAGACTTTGTTGTTTTGTGATTGTGAGGGATTATCACAAGGTTTAGCAAATCAACAAAGGGATAAAGAATGACGGAAGCTAAGTTTGACATTGAAAAATTCGACGAAACTGGTGATTTTGGGTTATGGAGAATCAAGATGCGTGCTTTATTAATCTAACATAGATGTGAAGCAGCTCTGGAGGTTTTACCCGTGTATATGAAAGCTGAAGCGAAAGCTGAACTAAACAAGAAAGCTCACAGTGCCGTGATTTTGTGTTTAGGTAACAATGTTTTGAGAGAAGTTACCGGGGAGACGATTGCAGCGGGGGTTTGGACCAAGCTCGAGACTTTGTACATGACAAAGTCCTTGGCCAACAAGTTGTACATGAAGAAGAAGTTGTATACATTCTACACGCGGGCTGGACGAAAGATTTTCGAGCATATAGATGAGTTCAACAAAATCGTTCTAGATTTAGCAAATATTGAGGTAAAATTCAAGGATGAAGATCCTGCTTTATTATTACTCACTTCTTTACCAGCATCATATGAACACTTTGTGGATTCCTTGCTCTATAGATAGGAAGCTTTGAATTTGAAGGACATGATAGACATACTAAATTCAAAGGAAATCAAAAAAAGGTCTAAGGCGAAGGGGGATAATGGTGAAGGGTTATATGTGAGGGGAAGAACTGATCGCAGTGATTCACATCAATCAATGGGAAAGTAAAGATCAAATTCTCAAGGTGAAAGACTCAAGTGCTATATTTGCCATTATGAGGATCACTTGTTGAGAAACTGTCTAAAGAATAATCGCAATAAGACAACAGGTCACACAAAGAAAGATAATCAACCAAGCTCTAGTGGTTCGATTTATGACGGTTTTGAGGTTATAATGGTGATGAGTGCAGAGGCTCTGCTTGATTAGATCATGTATTCAGGAGGTTCATACCACATGACACCCAGGTTAGATTTATTTTTTGATTTTCTGGAATGCGATGGGGGCAGTGTATTGTTGGGTGATAACAGGGAGTGTAAGATCAGAGGTATTAGCAAGGTAGCAGTACAACTGAAAGATGGGTCAAGTTTTGTGTTACATAATGTCAGGTATATTCATGAATTGAAAAGAAGCTTGATATCGTTGGGAACTCTTCAAAGAGGGATATACCGTAAAATTGTAGCCGGGAAAAGTCAAGGTGATTAATGGTTCCAGGGTTGTTTTATCTGGAACACGAAGTAATAATTGCTTATACTCTTTGAATGGCTATGCAGTGGTAGGTGAGCTATATGCTAGTGTTGAAGAAAAATACAGTCTTGCGCAGGTTTGGCATAAAAGACTAGGACATGTCAGCGAGGTGGGACTACAAGTGCTAGAAAAGCAAGAGCTGTATGGCAAGAAGAGTCTAGGTAAGCTCGATTTTTATGAGATTTATGTTCTGGGAAAGTCACATCGAGTTAGTTTCGGAGTAGGAAGGCACGCTACTCAAGGAGTGATAGACTATGTTCATTCAGACTTACGGGGTCTGTCTCAAGTGGAATCATTGGGAGGTAAGAGGTACTTCTTATAACCTCCTAAAATTTTGATTTTCTCTCTAGGCGTGTAGCCCTAACCTAATTTTCGATCTTGATTTCTGCTTCTTGAATATGATTCTGACTATGTTTTAACATGTTTAATCTCTGATTGATCTTGTTTAACATTGTTATTATCTATTCCAAAATCGGATCATTCTTGCATCGATTTTTCATTTTTAGTGTTCTTGCCGTCTTTAGTGATTCGATCTTTTTATTTTCAATTAATTCTTGCGATTGTTGATCATGGATGTCGGTTAGGTTTTGGTTTATAATTCCCATCCCTAAGTGCTTAAGGCACTCGCAATTGAAGCTAGGCGTTGTTACTTCTTGTTTTACTGCGTGCAGTTTTTTTAGGGTTTATTGTTTGTTGAATCGATATGCTAATGGAACGAAGGGGGGTGCTGTATGATAGGGAGGATTTACTACGTGGAGTGGCTACGAGAAGTAAAACTCGGATGGCTGCTAGGGTTGTATCAAACCCTAATTCTGGTGTCCCATCAAATTGTGTGAGTAATGATGCTACCATGGGTGTCGTTAATGAAGGAACTGTGAGTGTTTTTATTGTTGATAGGGATGACACATTACCATCCGTGACAATGGTGTAGGATCACGTAAGGCATGATAGTGAAAACCCTAATTTGGTTAGGGATCCAAACGTTACTGGGAACAAACCAAACAAGTATGGCAGCGGTTTAACTGCTGGGGGGTCATTTCCTAATGTTGAGAAAAATACCTCTACTGCCTATTTGAATACTTTTACTGTTGGAAGTACACATAGGACTGAGGTTACTGGAACCTTTTCTTCTCTTGGGTCGATGCCTAATGTTGAGAAAAGTAACCCTACTACTTATGGATCGTATACTCCTACTGTTGAAGGCACTTTTAGGACTAAGCCTACACATGTTGAGACTACTAATAGTTTGCAAGAACAGATAACAAATTCTGATTTGTAAACTACCGAAGGTAACGATGCCATTCGTGATGATACTATGCGTAATCATGATATTGTTGCTGAATTGTTTAAAGTGTCGCTTAAAACTCCTAAAGATATAGATGATTTCACGAATGGTATTGAAGCGGGTATTTACATGTTGTGGTTTGAATTGGATAGTGATAAACGAACGGTGGTTATGGATGCTATTTGTGATTTATGGAACACTTATGGGGCTGAAAATCCTAGAGTAAAGAATGCTAAAACCGGTGGTGAGTCCTTCGTGGTTAAGGATACTGTTACACCTCCTAATACATTTTTGGGGGTTAATAACACCTCGGGCAGTACTTCGTTTCACCACGTTGATAAACCTAGTGAACCTAGCCATGATTCTCCTATTGTTCATGCTGTAGACATCAATACTAATCCAACATCCTATGCTAGAGTTGCTGGTGCGAGTGGTAAGGACCAACCAAAAGTTAATTCTATTTTTTGTCCTTTGGCTGCTGATCCCGTCTTTGATGGTGTTAACATATTTATTCCCTATAAAGTTGTTGAAAAGGTTAGTATACGTTTTGAACATACTTTATAGGGATACTTTATTGGAAAGATAATGACATTTATGGTTGTTGAATATTATGCTAGGAACAACTAGGTGAAACATAGGATGAAAAGGATTATGATGAATGCCAAAGGCTTCTTCTTCTTTAAATTTTATACACGTGCTGGTTTAGAAGCTATTTTGGAAGGTGGTCCTTGGATGATACGTAAGTCACTGATCATTCTCAAAAAATGATCAATAGATACTAGCTTTCTTAAAGAAGAATTGACTCTCATTCTGATATGGGTTAAATTGCATGATGTTCCTCTTCAAGTTTTTGAAGTGGATGGTATTAGTTTAATTGCTACGTTTATTGGTATACCTGTTATGCTTTATTCATACACAAGCTCCATGTGTAATGACTCATGGGGTAGGAGTAACTTTGCCCGGTGCTTAGTTGAGGTAAATTCAGAGGCTGATCTGGTGAATGTTGTTACAATTAGTATACCTTCACTTACTGGGGATGGATTCACAAACGAAACCATTCGAGTTGAGTATGAATGGAGGCCTTCCAGGTGTGATACATGTAAAATCTTTGGTCATACTATTGATGGATGTCCCAAAAAGGTTATGGTTAACCCACGTGTTAACTTAACTAATGATAGAGTCCAACATGCTGGTAAAAATGTATCGGTTCCTCCAACCATTGTTACTCCTATTGTTGTTACTCCTAATAGTGAGAAGACGAATGATGGAGTCCAAACTGTAGGTAAAAAGAAAAAGAAAGGTAAATCTAAGTCCACTAATGGTGGTCAGTTTTGTGTCCATTTGGTAAAACAATCTGTTAGGTATGAGCCTAAGGCGACTATAAGTATTCCAAATAAGGGAGTGTCAAATAGCCAACCTCCTAAGGTTATTGTTCCCTCTTCTAAGGAAGATAATATCACTATGTCTAATTCATATGCTACCTTGGATGAAGAAAGTGATGAAGATGTTCAAAATGTCTATGACGAATCGGCTAATTTACTTCATCATACACAAACTAGTGGAAGTTCTTCTACTTTCACGGTTGCTGCTGGTTAGCTTGTTTGGTTTAGACGGTTGCTTTTAGTTTTAATTATTAGTTGTTTCTAGAGTTGTAAGTGCTTATGGCCTATCATAAGCACTAGTTTTAGGAGTCTATCAAGCTTTTTAGCTTGAGGTTAATGTGGTACTTCAGCACATTCCATTTTTACTTAACTTTTTTTTGGTTTTAATATACTTTACAGGGGCAACCCTTTACCCAAAAAATACTTCTTATCGATTGTTGATCATTATTCCAGAAGGGTATGGGTTTATATTCTCAGGTTAAACATGAAGCATTTGGAAAGTTTAAAGAATGGAAGCAGTTAGTAAAGAATCAAATTGGTAGGACGGTTAAGAAGTCGAGGACAGATAATGGTCTTGAGTTCTGTAACCAAGAGTTTGAGCAGCTATGCATTGAGAGTGGGATTTCTAGACATCTAACAGTTGTCGAGACACTGCAGCAGAATAGGTTAGCAGAACGTATGTACATAATTCTCATGGATAAGGTATGTTGTTTATTAATTCAGTCTGGATTGCCCAAGACCTTCTGGGCGAAAGCGATATGTATGGTCGCATATCTTATAAATAGGTCACCATCGACAAAGATGAGAATAAGACACCTATGGAGATGTGGTCGGGACATCCAGGTGATTATAGGATGTTGGCTATGTCGTATATTCACATGTTAAGCAAGGTAATCTCGAGCTAAGAGCGGAAAAATGCGTTCTTTTAGGGTATCCTGGGGGTGTGAAGGGGTACGAGCTATATAGGCTTGATAATGAATCACCTAAAATAGTCACTAGCAAGAACGTGGTCTTCAATGAAAGCGTCATGTACAAAGACACGTTAAAGAATTCTGGTGCCAGTACTGATACGCCTGTAGATGAATTACACGTTGAGGTGGAACTGCAGGGTTTAAATAATCGTACGCTTGAGGAAGATCAAATATATCAGGAAGGTAGCGATGATGAAGATGCAAGGGATCAAGAAACTGATTAGGCACCAGATCTTACAAATTATTAGTTGGTTTGGGATAGAGAGCCAATGACAAGAACAAAACCTTTGAGGTTTCAAGATGAAAGTAATATGGTTACTTACGCGTTTGCTGCAGCAGAGGAAGAAGATACTCATGAATCATTGACATACCAAGAGGCAGTTGCTTGTGAATACGATTCTCAGTGGAAAGCTGCTATGAAAGAAGAGATGGATTCTCTGAGGAAGAATAAGACCTAGGAGTTAGTAGATCATCAAGCTGGGCAAAAGCTGGTGAGCTACAAATGGCTTTTCAAGATAAAGGAAGGGATTGAAGGTATTCAAAAGCCTAGGTACAAGGAAAGGTTGGTGGCTCGTGGATTCACATAGAGGGTAAGTATTGATTACAATGAATTATATTTGACAGTAGTTCGACACACATCTATTCGGGTTATACTTACATTGACTGTTGTAAAGATCATAAGGTGGAGCAGCTTGATGTAAAGACGACATTTTTACATGGATATCTTGAAGAAGTGATCTACATAAGGCAGCCACCAGGATATGAACAAGGTAACAAGGTATGCTTGTTAAATAAATCTCTTTATGGTTTGAAGTAATCACCTAAGCAATGGTATAAGAGGTTTGATGAGTACATGCTGAGCAACGGGTTCAAGCGTAGCAGTTACGACAACTACGTATATTACAGAAGTTATGCACCATGTAAGTATATCTATCTATTGTTATATGTAGACGATATGTTGATTGCTTGTAAGAGCAAGACTGAGATTGGGTTTACAAAGGCTTTACTTAAAAAAAGTTCGACATGAAAGAGCTCGGGGAAGCAAAGAAGATTCTTTGTATGGACATTGTTAGTTATCAGAGTCGCAAGATTCTAAGAGTGTCACAATCTGGGTATGTTATAAGATTTTGAATAAGTTTAGAGTAGACAATGGAAAATCAGTTAAGATACCATTGGATGGGCACTTCAAGTTGTTGTTGAAGGATTTCCCGGTTAGGGATTGTGATGTTGAAAAGATGAGTAAGGTGTCGTATGCAAATGCGGTAAAGAGCTTAATGTACTTGATGGTGTGCACGAGCCCAGACATAGCATATGCGGTAAGTGTAGTTAGCAAATATTTGGTGAATCCGGGTAAAAATCATTGAGATGCAGTGAAGTGGATTTTGAGATATTTGCATGGCACTACAAACGTGGGATTGGTGTATGGGACAGATTGTGGAAACCATGTAGACGTAATAGGTTTTGTAGATTTAGACTATACTAAGGATCCTGATAAAGGTAGGTCTATCACACTGGTTATGCATAATTAGTACAAGGACGTGTTGTAAGCTGGAAGGCAACGTTACAACACTTGGTGGCTTTTTCCACTACAGAGGCGGTGTATATGGCTCTTACAGAGGTTGTGAAGGAATCTATTTGGCTAAGGGGTCTTGGAAGAGTTGGGTGTGAAGCTTAATACTATGCCATTTAATTGTGATAATTAGGGTGCGATTCACTTATCGCGGAATCATGTTTTTCATAAGAGAACTAAGCAAATCAATGTGCGTTATTACTTTATCAAAGAGGTCTTGGAAGCAAAGACGGTTGAAGATTTGAAGGTGGGTACTGAACATAATGTTGCGGATGCCTTGACAAAGGTGGTACCTAGACTCAAGTTACAACACTGCTTAGAGTTGCTGAGTGTTTGTATAGGCTAATATAAAGCCTAAGGTGAAAATTGTTATGATTTTAGTCTTTACATTAGCTTATTAATAAGTCCAAGGGTTAGAGTGTTAAGTTTATCTTGTTATTAGTCAAGTAGTATGATTAGAATAAGGGTCGGTTGGGTTGGATTTGCTTATGTCCCAAGCCCAACCCATTTTCTTTATATCACAATAGTCCACGTTAGAGTCGGTTTGTCCCTCCCCTCATGCTCTAATAATCCACAAACGGTATAATCCACCAAGGGCAGCCAACTTCAAGCCACAACTTAGGATAGGAGAAGCACTGCTATAACTTTAAGCAACAACTCAGATAGGAGAAGCACCACTATACTAAACACCAGTTATGACAGAAGAAGTGCATTTAGAAAAGGAGATTATTGTGGAAATTATAGAAAAAAGCATTACCAAAAGGAGTGTTACAAAATAGTTAGCTATCCAGTGGGTCACCCTCTATATGGAAAATACGAACCAGTAAAAGTCACCAGACCAACTCAGGACAACAGACCACCAAGAACAATTAATATGGCTATTGGACAAGACAATTTAAGACCACAAGCTTCTACAATTCCTCATAACTCTTTTCCATGTAATGATGGTAATGTTTCTGCAAGAATGGATCAATTGCAGAACCAAATAAACCAAGTTTTCTTAATGCTTCAAAACAATCATGGCAACATTGGTCAAGGTATCTTCTCATCCCACAACATTAAGATTCCTAAATTCATTGCTACTTTAATTACTGATCTTAAGGATGCTTGAATAATAGATAGTGGTGCAACAAACCATGTTTCTATAACACGCACACTAATTCAAGACATACACACACTTTCAACACCAATCCTAGTGAGTTTACCCAATGGCCAAACAGTAGAAGTAACCACATATGGATCAGTAACCCTTATTGCCAATATCACATTACACAATGTCTTCCATATACCTTCATTCACTTACAACATCATCTCTGTTAGTAAACTACTTCATGGAACATCCATTTCACTCATACTTACTACTTCATATTGCATCCTTCAGGACCAGAACAAGAGGATTGCACATGGCACCCTATGTGATGGTCTCTATTTCATTTCACCAATTGTTTCAAGCTGCACAACTCCACCAACTATCCTACATAGCAGTACAACTTCATCCCTATGGCACTCAAGACTAGGACATTCTTCCTTTACTGTACTCAAGAAACTAAAACCTTTAGCATCTCTGTTCAAGTCTAATTCTACTTCTGTTTGTAATATATATCCCTTAGCCAAACAACATGCTTTGCCTTTCAATATAAGTTCAAATTATGCACAACACATCTTTGATCTTATACTTCTAGATGTTTGGGGTCCTTATAAACACACAACCATCAATAAATGCAAATATTTTCTCACCATAGTTGATGATCACTCAATAGCAGTTTGGACATATTTAATGCCAAATAAAACACACATCACACTAATATCAAAACATTTTGTTCATATGTCCAAAATCACTTTCAAACATCAATTAAAACCATCAGAAGTGACAATGGTACAGAGTTCATAAATTCTACTCTATTTGAATACTTTCAAACCCATGGAATTTTACACCAAACATTATGTCCAAACATGATCCGTGAAGATCTTAAAAGCAATATCACAAAAGATTTTAAAAGAATTTAAAAAAACCATGCATTTATTATGCATGAGAAAAAGTCAATCATTATCCCATACTATTAAGATATCCACGTAACAAGATAAACATTGTCTTGCATTTTGACTTCTTATATATAGGATCATAATGTAAGAGAGAAGATAGCCTCATTAGAAACAAATTTATTGTAACCAAAGAGTCAATGTGTTTGTAATCTTTAAGAGAGTTTCTAATAAAAAGAAAACTTCCCAAAACATATTCTCTCCATCTTTATTTGCTTGTGTCTACTTGTTTAATACTAGTTTTCTCCTCCGTCTACCTTTTCGTTCATTCAAATTTGTGTTCAAAATTGTAAACGGGTCAAGTGGTATCAGAGCATTATTCCTACCTGTGTATGGTGAATACAAAGTCCAATTACAAAGCTTCCGTTGAACCTCTCACCGAGTTGAAAATTCATCGAAGAAAACCACACCACAATCGGCTCAAATCAACATTAATGTCGGTTGAAAGAAGTACACAACCAGAGCTAAATGAACTTTCTGCTAAGGTAGATCGTTTGGCAAGTCAACTCGAGTTTGTACTCAAATAGATTCAATCACAACCGAAACAAAAAACTCGAGAAACACCGTTAAGGGAGAAGTTTGAAGACGGAGCAAGTTTCAAGTGTCATACCGAAGAAGATCCAGATAATAAGACTCACGTGATTCTGCCTCGTGGTTCTCACAAACCATTTAAGGTTGAAGCTCGAATCGATATTCCATCATACGATGGAACCGTTGATGCCAAAATGTTAGATTCGTGGATCGACCAATTGGAAACTTCACTATGTATGGTTTATCTAGTGCAGAAAAGGTTTCTTTTGCAAGGCTTAAACTAACAAGCCATGCATTGGCTTGGTGGAATTCTTTCTTGAAAACGACGCAAGAAGAGGAAGTCACATGGAATGATTTCAAACGAAATTTAAGCCAAGAATTTTATCTTATGGGATATTTACAAGACCTATGGTCACGGTGGCATAATCTTCGACAACAACGCGGGCAATCCGTTCAAGAGTACACTACCAAATTTCGACGTCTTACCGTAATGCTAGGAATTTCAATAACTTATGAAAATGTCTTCACCAAGTATGTTGCTGGTCTACAACGACAAATTCAAAACGAGTTACGAATGTATTCATTTGAAGATATTTCTAGTGCAAGTCGTATTGCTATGGCCATCGAAATGAAAAATAAAAATGGTGAACTAAAGATTGAACAAGACGTGAAAGAGCACATAGTAGAGAGAGACAACAAGAAGAAAGTTACTATCACTACTAATAATCTTAATAACTTTTGTGAAAAACGTCAAATTTCAGGCCATGTTGAAGAAAAGTGTTGGAAAGCACATCTCGAATTGTTTCCAAAAAATGGGTAAAGAATGATCGAGGAAGGCGCATTGTTTCAAAAAAAAATTCTAACGATGTGGTCGAGCTTAGGCAAGTTGAAGAGGTAGATAAAAGCTTGACACTAATGATGAAACCTGCGTCGAAGGTCACGAAAGAAAAAGAAGAATTGTTCACATTAAATATTCAAGTGAAACAAGAAGTGATGGGGGCTATTGTTGACACAAGAAGTGAGAAGAATTTGATATCTTCTAGCCTTGTTGAACGATTGGATCTCGAGACAACACCAAAGACGTTGATACACAAGTGAACCGACAATGTAAGTTTCGTTTTGCCATTACAAATCAATTTATCAATGAAGTCACGTGTGAGGTAGCTCATCTCGATATTTTTCAAGTTATTTTTGGCAGCCCATTCCTTTGGGTATGAGACGCGGTTTATTATCGACGAGCTCAAAAGAATGAACTTGAGAAAGACAGTATAAAGTATATTGTTAACAAAAGCAACATCACAAAAGATGATGACTTAGTTAAGGATTTTCAAGCAAGAAGGATGATGAGTGCAGCTATCTAATGTTCGACTAGTCGGCGCTAGTCTTCTTCATCAGAGAAGAGGAGGCGTGATCAGTAATGATCTTAAAAGCCATATCACAAAAGATTTTAAAAAGCCATGCATTTAATATGCATGAGAAAAAGTCAATCGTTATCCAATACTATTAGGATATCCACGTAACAATATAAACATTGCCTTGCATTTTGAATTTTTATATATAGGATCAGAATGAAAGAGAGAAGATAGCCTCATTAGATATAAATTTATTGTAACCAAAGAGTCAATGTTTTTGTAATCTTTGAGAGAGTTTCTAATAAAAAGAAAACTTCCCAAAACATATTCTCTCCATCTTTATTTGCTTTGTCTACTTTTTAATACTAGTTTTCTCCTTCGTCTACCTTTTTGTTCATTCATATTCGTGTTCGAAATTGTAAACGGATCAAAACACCCCTCAGCAAAATGCTAGAGTTGAAAGAAAACACAGACAACTTTTGGAAATAGCAGAGCCGTTAAAATCCAAGCTCATTTCCCAAATCATTTTTTGGGATATTGTTTACTTGCAGCCACATAATTAATCAACAGGTTACCCTCGAAACCAATTCATGAAAAATCACCCTATGAAATGCTTCATAACCAATCACCACCCCTTGATTACCTTATAGTGATAGGTTGCATAGCCTTTGTACACCACCATAGTCTTGACAAGCTTAAACAAAGATCTATCCCCACTGTCCAAGTTGGTTACTCTTTTACTCAGAAAATATATGTTCTATATGACCCTGAAACACACAAAATAATCACTAGCAGACATGTTCTATTTGATAAAACAGAATTCCTATATGCTAATATTTCACCAAAATCTTCAACCAAATCACCTCCACCTTCTACTGACATAATTAACCTACCCGCATTCCCTTTTCCATCACCTACAACAACTGATCCCTCATCATACCATACTCATCCAAACACTACCTCATCATCTACCTCATCTAACATCAACACTCCACCCACACCAGCCACTGATCCAACCACACCTAACACTGATCCAAACACACCTCAATCTAACTCTCAACCTACTGACTCAAACACCTCCTTTGTAACATCTTCAAACCATCACAGCCAAACACCACTAACCCCTTTTATACTCCCTCAACCTCAAAGAACATTAACCAGATATAAACAACCACCGACCAAACTCACAGATTATCAATGCACCCTTCCAAAATCCCTCATACACAACATTCATAAATACCACTACACTCACTTCATAAATTATAACAACATATACTTACCATCCACCAGACATCTAATACACAATATCAACAAAACTGTTAAACCACATACCTATTTACAAGCATCCAAGGATCCTAGGTGGGTAGAACCAATGAATAAAGAAACTCAGGCCTTAGAATCCAACTCAACTTGGGAACTCACTACCTTACCAGCTGGTAAATCTCCTATTGGTAACAAATGGGTTTTCAGAATCAAATTAAGAGTAGATGGTAACATAGAAAGATTTAAGGCTATTCAACCACAGTTCCACCCAACACAGTTTGCAGGCTCAAGAAATCACTTTATGGACTTAAACAAACAAACAAACAATGGTTTACCAAACTTATTGATTTCCTTCTCTCAATAGGATTCCAAAAATGCTATGCAGATACTTCTTTGTTCACTCTCACTAAAGGGACTTCTTTTATAGCTTTACTCATCTATGTGGATGACATTCTACTCACTGGAAGTGACAAGACAATGATTCAGTCCATAAAACATCAACTTATTAAGCAATCCAGCATCAAGGATTTGGGTTCTCTACACTATTATTTGGGAATAGCGATTCTTCACAACTCAAAAGGTCTTTTCACGTCTCAAATAAAATATGCCCTGGATTTATTACAATGTGCAGATGTCCTCAATCACAAACCATCTACCCTCCTTTTGGATCCCCTCAAGAACCTTAATCTCACAGATGGTGCTATTTTGCCTAATCCTTCTTTATACAGAAAACTTGTTGGTAAGCTCATCTATCTCACCGTAACAAGACTAGACTTGTCATTTGCTGCTCAAGCTCTCAGTCAGTTTTCTCATCAACCAACAACATCTCATATGGATGCCTTATACATAGTTCTCAGGTACATCAAACTTAGTCCAGGACAAGGTCTGTATTTTCTAAGGGATAACAACCTTTGTCTTTCTGCCTATTGTAACAGTGATTGGACAGCCTGTCCTATCACTAGAAGGTCAGTCTTTGGATCAGCTATTTTTTAAGCCCATGTCTAATATCCTGGTCATCCAAGAGAAAACTAGTGGTTTCAAGATCATCCACTGAGGCAGAGTATAGAGATTGAGTAGATTGCACTTGTGAGATCACATGGCTACAATGTTTTTTCTAGGATTTACAAGTTCATACTCCTATTCCTATACACATATTCTGTGATAATGAGTCAACCATAGCCTTGGCTTCGAATCCAGTGCATCATGCAAGAACCAAACACATAGAAATTGATTGCCACTTTGCGAGAGACAAGATCAAGAGCAAACAAGTCCT
>BQNB010090892.1:5811-27025 GCA_026074375.1 Tanacetum coccineum | reverse complement strand
ATCTCTGATGACATCAAATAATGTTACATTTATACCATTATTTATCTCGAATAAATTACCTACTTTTATATAATTATTGCATGAATTATTACTTAATTGCTTAAAGTTGTTAATAGCAGTAATTGCGGAGTCTTTTGTGAAGACAAGCTAAAAGGCGCACATTTTGGAGCTTAAACGATGATATTTGAAGATTACTTATTTTTGACTCAATACGCCATATCCAGCAAAGAAGATACGGCATATCAGCGCCTAGATTTTACAAGAAAACATGCATACTCAATTCCCAATACGGCGTATACTAATGCCTACATACGTCGTATCCAGCCTGGATAAACAAATCAAAGATCCTGTAATAAATATAAAGAAGGAAATATATATTTGATTGATTGTGAATGTAGCGCGCACTCCAAGGAAATTACCCCTATAAGCCGTATTGACCTCATTCAATACGGTGTATCTATCAATTTTTCAGAGCCTATAAATAGAAGACTAAAAAACGCGTTTTCAGTGTGCAAAATTAATAACATCAAATAATTAATACTTTTATATATCAAATTCCCATGTTTGTTACCTCACTTTATATCATTTTTATATGAATTCGGTACTTAATTCATTTATTTGGCGAATTCAGGTAATTAGAGGCGTTGGAACAGAAAAGATGCGGAAAATACGACAAAAACCGCATTATAGAAGATATTACGGCGTAACGTCCCGCAGAAGTTATGCCGTAAACAATAATTAACTACGAAGATTTGGTGCTGACAAGGCATTACGGCGTAACATCCCGTAAGATTTAGCCCGTAAAATATTTATTAAAGAAAATATTAATGCTGACTAAGGGTTACGCCGCAACGTGTTGATAAATTTACGCCGTAACCAATTTTATACTTGAAGATGGAATGCCGCGTCAGAAGAGTTTACGGCGTAACGTGGTCGATACCGTTACGCTGTAAAGTGTGAGTCATCACAGGGACGATATGTGTGCATAATACTGTTAAGTTTCACTTTCCACCCCAATGTCCAGGGGCCCAAGTCGTTCAAAGCTTAAAGTGCTTATATATTATAAATAGATGAGAATGATTATCATTCAGAGGCATTCAATACTCGGTGGTACAGCCGACAACAAGAAAAGGGATAAAAGAACTGTACGCAGCAGTGGTGTAGGGGCAAACCCTTCGGGGTTTGCCATGACGTTCGACTAGGGGATCGAGAGCATTAATTTAGCACTGTTTGTAATTATACTTCAATTTATTACGATCAATTTAATTTAATTATTATTTTGATCTTGCAATATAATTTGTTGATGTTATGATTATTTACCATGTTTTATTATTTGTTCATTCGCATTTATTTAATTAATTATCTTCTTGATTATTAATTTATGATTTTATAGTCTTGATTGCACCTTTATTAATATATGTAGTGTAGAATACTAGTAATCTATAACACCAAAGAACAATAAAGAAATCTAGAGAGAGAAAGTGGATGGGAGGATGGTTCTAGTGAGAGAAAGTAACAAAGAAAGAAAAATTAGATTAAGTGTAACAATGAACCAACCAACACTATCTCCATGTATGGAGAGGGTATTTAAACAATAGCAAGGGGCCGACCATGGGCTTTGTCATGGGCTTTCCATGAGCCTTTGGCCCGGTTAGCTTAAAAATATTACATATGATTAATCTATGAGCTATGACTAACTATATTGGAAGTGACCGATACTTTTTGTATTCCTAACAATCTCCCCCTAAGGGAGGTCACTCCAATTTACAAAAATTAGAACCTAGCATACTATGCTTTGACTTTAGTCTTGAACTCGTAGTCTTTAACTTCAATCTTTAACTTGTGAATTGATGTAATGATCTTTGACTTTAGGCTTTGACTTGACATGAATGTGATCTTGAACTCATTGAGATCATCAACCAAGCATAATCTTTTATCATCATCTTGTGATCTTTTACCTTCTTGTGATCTTGTAACTACTGGACCAACATGCTCATATTGTTCTTGATGTTGAAAGCGTGTGTAACCATCTTTCTTGATATTATTTAACTTTAACACTTAGTCACTTATGGAGGACATGCGGTATTAACTTAATACTTCGTCTCTTCAAGAAAGAAGTACATTATCAGAGTAGCAGAAGTCTTGAAACATGTACTTGAGCTTTCATGATGTCTTTATATATGTCGGTCGAGTATGAGCATATGGTATTGGCTTCGACTTGTCATCAGGAAACAACTACCACCGTCAGGAAACCTGCATGAATGGGTTAGTGATAATATATATATGGATGAAAGTGGCTTTGTCACTTCGTCGAATACGGTTGTAGCAACCACGGTTCCTTGTTACTCAGTATAAATACTGCATGTGATCAGGTAGAATTCTGAAGAATCTCCTTGACAGGGGTTCGTAGCTGCACTAGCCGTTCTCATTACCAGAGCATCTCAAAGTAGACAACACGATAAGAGTGAACCGGTAAGTTACTATCTTCCCGATTAAGCCGTCAATTTGTACTCAGCTTTCCTATGTCTAAATTCCCTTGTGAGGCTTTCCATGGACATAGGATTGAAAATCAATTTAGAAAATCAGTCGGTGTGTCAAATTGTAAACAGTTTTTTTGACACACCAACAGTTTTATCTTTTTTAAAATTCATCAATTCATAAGATGGACCGAATTGATATCCAGTATCACAAGCTCGATCTGTATAGGATCTCACATGTCACCTACCAAGAGCTTGTTTGATGTTGGCTCAAGCAGGATTTCCATCTTCACTGTGAATACTTAAGTATCACTCGGATGTTCTGGCAAAATTACAAGGATAATGCGTAGGACTCTTAATATATATTTCTTTTTTTCACATTGTGTGAATTATCAAGCATAATTTTGACAAGTGTCCTAAGAGATTTATGGATGATCTCTTTTGGCTCTAGACTAAATAGTGCACTTTAGTTTTAGTGATCGAAGGCTGGAGCTGACTGCCACCTTTTCAATACCAACTAACTCGGAGTGAGAAAGTTGATAGAAATGCGAATAATCTCTGTAAGAAATGAAACAAAAATCTTTTAAGAGATTCTAAGTAGCTAGGGAGGGTTGTGCATTACATCACTGGGTCTATGATGTCAGTCTTCAATGTTAGCAATCATCTTTTTGATTCTTGACAACAGATGTATTAACTCGGTTTCTGCCTAAGTGTAAGGAGGGATTCTTTCTTTTCACCCATTATCTTAACTTTTCTTTTTAATTCTTCAACCCCTTCAACGCTTACCAAGACTTCATAACTAGTACCTTGTTGGGTTTGTTCCAGTACTATCTCTTTACTCCTTTTTTTTCATACCTAGAATTTACACTATCTTTTAGTGGAATTATCCCTGGGTAGAACCTCCGATTCTGGATGGATCATGGTAATATATACTAAACTTACACAAACCTTATCACTCCAATTGTACATTTAAATGATCGGTCTTTGGTACTTCCACATTTCAGCCAATTACGTAACTATTTGCTCCCCCTTCATATGTGCATCGATTAATCAAAAGAGTTTAGCACATATATGGGTTAGCAAACACTTGAGATCTTAAAAATCACATTATTAGCTTATATATTTTATTAACATTTTTCTCCCCTTATTAAAATTGTTAAATCTTTTAATATTTTGGATATTAATTGATAAAATATATATGCATTTGCGGAGAAGATGTCCAATTATTAACAAGCCGATTATTAGAACATATTAATTCTCCCCCTCAAATTATGAGGGAATTATATGGTGTTTGAGTACGTTAATTCTTCATTCGATAAATGTTGAATTTACTTTGTAATTCTTGAAAATTCGTACTCAAACACTATATATAAGCCTAATTATAGTCTACACTATTTCTTTTACATTTTCACAATCTGTTTATTTTTAGAGAGATGGACCTGAAATGAGTTGAGACAAAATATGACAAAGTCATATTGTCCTTTCTAGTAGCCTGAGATCATTCCCGTATTCCCTTCCACCAACAAACTTCTCTAGATTCCATATCAACCTCCTCTGATAAAGCTGCTTGTCTATATCCTGAACCATAACCCGAGCCCTCTTCTTGTCTAAGTTACTCCATTTCCTCATTGGCAGGTATTCCATCCTTATTCCCTTAGTAATATCATTAAGAGCAGACCCAACATCATCGAGCGTGCCATCACTAAATTTATGGAGTTCATCAACGCGCATCAATCTGTTTCTGTTCATCTGATCCTTATATATCACTCCTTTAGGGTCTGAATATGCAGTGTATGTGGTCTTGTTTCTGAGATTTGACCTGAATGTGTCAGGCTTGGTAAGGTTGAGCTTCTTTTGGTAACTTTCGACACCTAATTGAAGATCTTCCACCCGCCTTTGAATGACAATCCGTCTTGTGAACATACGTAATGCCACATTCAAGGCATACCATTCGTCGATTGTGAGATTAGTCAGCTTTTGTTGAACAAGTAGAAGTAACATGTCCTTAATGTCTTGTAGGCGAAGTCTTTTGAAATCACCTTCTCTAAAAGTATATAGCTTCTGATCATCTCGACGAACTTCAATCTCTTCCAGGTGACCGTAGTCATACTTCTTCATAATTTTAAGTCTGGTTACCGCAATAATTCTTCTTCTAGAGTAAACATCTTTAGACGAAGTCATGTTGCTAGCATACCCGTAGAAGCTTTGGCATTTGGGACCCTAGTGTGAAGTGCCCAAGTAAGCATGTTGATCATGTTTCACCTGCACGGGACTCCACAAGTTAGGAACCAAGTCTTTGATCCATTTGAGATCATAAGTAGCAGCCTTTGTCTTTGTCACAGAAGTTGAGTATCGTCTACTTAAATCTCACCCTTCAGATATTACAGATCATTATTCATAAAGTAATCATGAGGGATAATTTAGCGTCCTTGATGATCTTGAATTAACGAAAGAGGCTTTCTGAGATCGAACGGATACAGCTTGTTTTTGGGGTTATGTCAGTCAAGACGTTCAGTGGTAGCCTTGGAAAATTCTTTAAAATGATACTCTAATTTCGTAATACTATTGCAAGTGCCTTTGAGCAGGTTGAATGCCGGTCCAACCAGAATTTCTTGAGTCATATTTGGAATTTTAAGCCGATTCATGACAAATGCAGAGAAATCAAATGAAGTATCATTGAGCTCATCAAATGAAGTGGGAGGTTCTTCAGCACGCGTAACTTGGCTTATCGAGGTTTGAGGAGGTCAGAAGTCAACATGTTGTCTCTTACTCCAATCAGGATCAGGAGTTGGGGGTTGCTTGGGTTTCTTGAACCAGTCAGCTTTGGTACCTCCTTATTAGCAGGTTGGTCATCATTGTTTCTCGTAATGAACTCTTGATCTTCTTGCATGCTTGAGTCTTCAATAGTATGACTTGGCTCCTCTGCATGGGCAGACTTGCCTGAAGACTTATGTTGAGATTAGGAGGCGTCTTTAGAGGTGATTGAAGACTTCTTTTCCTTTGACCTTGAATCTCTAGAGGACTCAGCATCTTTACTTGATTTCCTTCTTTTTGTCCCTTAGTCTGATCCAGCGGAGGGGTCTCGATCTTTGTCTCTTTCATCTCGACTCCTGTTCAATGAAAAGACTTCACCATATGAATCAAAGAGATCTTTGTCAGTGTTATAAGACTTGACCAGTGCATCATAAAGCTTCTTTTTGTAGTCAGCTTTATCATATGACTTGTTCTTCTCCATCTTGTCTATCAGTATCTTTATAAGCTCAAACTCAGAGAGTTATGTGGTCGCCTCATAAGTAGACGTTGGTTGTGTAGAAGACCTTGTCAAGACTGCAGCTTCTACTAATTCTGTGACATTTTTCTCTATCACAGGATTTGCAAAATCTGATACTGCTTGAGGAAGAATATGAGGAAGTTGAGTGTTGACTTCTTCTTTAATAAGATCTCCCATTGACGTGTTAATGATTTCTATGTAAGCATTCTTCTCATCCTGAGCTTCTTGTCTGTAGTCTAAATTATGTGCTTGGATGGCCTTGTTTATAGCTTCTCTAAGTTTGTTATCCATGAAACGATCAACTATAGCAGGAATGGAGGCTGATTATAATCTATCTTAGGGATTAAAGTAATGGTGAGTATCTTGTGAGTTACACCCGAGCTCATAGCAGAATTACCTACTTACTGCTTAATGGCAATTTATACACTAGTAGTCCACTTGTCTAACTATCCAATGGAATCAGAACATTATTTGTTGAATTATCTAGATTCACTTGCTAGTCAACTTGTTCACTAAACCAAAGGAAATATTCGATTAACTAGTTAAGCTAGAAGCGTATCCTTACCATGGATTTAGAAGGACAATATTTATGATCCTATGATTCTGGATGTATAAATTACTATATAGAGAGCTATCCCAAACTCTAGATTACTTGGTCCGTATCACTAGATCCATTTGAATGGTAGGTCGCATAAAAAAGCACGTAAAGAAGTATAAATTGATAAACATAAACAAGCATTCAACGATAAATCAAGAAATCAAGATAAACAATACCAAACATTCAGATCTTCATAATATTGGCTAATACCCGAGCTTCAAATGTCATAATAAATACAAAAGCGAATATTTAGCCAAGGAAAACTAACTGAGTTAACTAATGATACAAAAAACTAAACAATTACGAAAGTATATGGAATTACACATTGTCTCCTATGGAATTGATAGCGTTGCTTGACCTCTTCTGCTCTTTTTCTCCTTTGAAAATTGACTTTTATTGTTTAGGTATTGAGAATATGATTTAGCACACTTAAAACCCATTTTTGAGTTTTCTATTTATACTGTCTAGAGTCGGTTCGATACGACGTATCCAATGGATTGGATACAACGTATTGGAGATTTCTTGGAGTAGGGACCACGCTTGATATCTTTCAGAATCTTCACATACTATATCTTTAATATGGCATATTGGTCATCTCTGGATAAGGCGTATTGAGCTAGTTTCATTCATGGTTTTTGGTGAGTGCAGGCACGAATATGTCGTATCTTCCTTGACAGATACGGCGTATTGGTTGTCACAATAGTAATCTTCAAAATGTCTTCGTTTAAGCTCCAGAATGCGCGCCTTTTGCTAATATTCACCAAGTACTCTGTAATTACTATAATTCTCGAATATAAACGATTAAGTAACAATTCTTTGCAATAACTATACAAAATGGGTGTTAATTATGTGCTTTCGTGTAGTGTCATTATCTTTGAATATCAAAGTTTTAAATTATAAAATTTAGGCCGACAAACCTAAAATAACACTTTAACGGGCAGTGTACCCGGTCAAGATGGAGTTTCGCAGTAAGTAGGGTGTCGAACACTAAGAGTGAAACATTAATCCTATATTCTATCAGTATTTAATTAGTCCCTATTTACTAGTTAAACCAAAGCTATGAAACGTTTGTCATGAAATGAGGATTTCAGCCTGAGAGACTAGCACAAGTTTGGTGGAGACAAATATCAATTCAATAGACAATAAACACAAAAGAAGAAAATTAGAAGATAGAAAAGCGGTACAAGCCAATGATAGAAAACTGTATTAGACATATAAAATCTAGTTCAATGTTGGTTTATTTGTTTCAGTGCAATGATTTACTTATCTTGAAGCGGCATATCATTCTTAAGACTTAGGTAGGACATCATTCTAAGACCTAGACACGATTAATCCTGACACAATTAACGCATCCGCATAAAGCATACTTTAGCTTAATTATAATCTATCTTAGGGAATAAAAGCAGTGGTGATCTTATTAAAACCCTAGTCTTACGGGACTTTACCCACTTATTGTTTGACGGTGTTTTATATATTGGTAGTCCACTATTCAAATCTTTATCAGTTAATTAAGAGCATGATTGCTAAAACATAAACAGGTCACCTACCGGTCTAACTATGCTCATAATTAAAAGACAAAGACAGAACGTTATTTGTGATCCTATTGGTCTAGTAATATGAAACATGATATGGAGAGCTATCTCGGTATCTAGATTACTTCGTCCGTATCACTAGATCCAGTTGAATGATAGGTCGCATATTCAAACACATAAACAAGTATGAGGTGATAAACATAATTAAACAATCAACAATAAATTAAGAAATCGATTTTAAAACAAACCAAACATTGAACTTTCATTAAGATGGCTAATACCCAAGGGTATTAGCCCACAACCATTGTAATTATACAAGCGTAATTAAACAATGAAAATCGAATGATTAAGAGAGTAAAAATAACATGATACTTCTAAGATTTGTGATCAATGCTTGAACTTGGTGGGTGATCTTCTCTTAAAAAATTCGTCTTTAATGAGTATGGTATAAAGAATATGATATTGCACACTAAAAACTCATTTTTGAGTCTTCTATTTATAGTGTCTAACAAAGACTCGATACGCCGTATCTGGCTAGGTCAATACGGCGTATTGGGCTGGATTCCTTGGAGTGCACGCTACGTTCTCAATCAAACAGAGATATCTATCCTAATTTACTTGATTTTATTGTATCTCATATAGTTTTATCTTCATGGAATACATCCGTAGTGGAAACATAAAGGGATTACGCCGTAATGGGAAATTGGTTTTAAACGAGTTTTCTTTAGGAAGTTTTGGCCTATACGCAGCATCTCTATTTAGTTGGATACACATATTGGTCAAATTCAGTAATCTGTCAAATATCTTCATTTTTGCTCTAAATTATGCGCCTTTTAGCTTGTTTTCACAAAGCACTCCTGAATTACTGCATTTATCAACTTTAAAGCAATTAAGCACCAAATAATGCAATAATTATATAAAATTAGGCAAAACAGATAGGATAAATGATATAATGAATGAACGATATTGATGTCATCAAATATCCCCCCCTAGATTCCTAACTTGTCCACAAGTAGACTTTAGAAAAAGTTTTAGTTTTATGAAATGTGTCCCAAACCGAAGTTGAAGGATTTTTTGTTTAATCTTTGTTAGTCCTAATCACCAGTACAAAACGAAGCACCTCCAAAATATTGAGAATGAAAACACTCAGATACTTGACTAATCTAGGGTGCAACATTTAATTGGTACGCTCAATTGCTCAGTCATGATTAGTTTCGTTTCATAGGCTTGGCAAGGATACACGTCTCTACCGCTAAAGCTAAGGATAAACAAGTCAAAAGATAAATTGGGTTAAGAAGTCTTAGGGTTGATCATTCAACAGTCTTTCACCATAAGTACCACACCAACAAGGCAGCTGTATCGTACATACATGGCCGTAATGATAAAATAGACATATACAATCCGATCACATCCCTGTTCGTGTTTAACCAGCGGTTAGGATGAAGAACGATATAGGGTAGGGAGCTTCTAACTTTCACCAAAATTCGTCATCTAACAAGGCAGCTGACACATGCATAATGACCATAACAGCCGGAATAGACAAGCATTCTCCGAACAAGTCATCGTTCGAGTAGACATTAAGGTTAGTTGCTAAGAAAGGGAAGTAAAATAGGTTTAAACAAAATTACGAAACAATAGATTAAGCCCCAACAAATAAGGTATAGATGCTATTACCTTCCTTGACCGTTTCATGATAAAGACTCTGAACATATAGAAAAACACCCGTGATCTATAGAAATAACAAAGACAACCTAAGTTGGCTGATTCGCTAGAATCTATATATACGTAATTATAAAAATATATAATATGATGGAAAATTACCAAATTACCCTTGAGGACAAAGGTAAAAAAGGAAAATCTTCCCAAATATATATAATATATAATACGTATATAAACCGGGAAGTATGATTCCCAGGTCGTTATCCCCCAACGATTGTGAATTGAAACCATTTTGATGTTACGCAATTATATGAATTGAAGACAAAGAGTAGATTATGATTATCTACTTTAAAAAAATAAAATAAACAAATATAAATAACAAATAAGTCACGGAGACAAATAAACGGGAAACCAAACTTAACTAAAAACGCAAAACGGGAGCCATAAACGGAGTCAAACCACTAAATTTCAAAAATTAACCCCTAACTTAAAATTTTTCCTTTTAAATGGGACACTAATTTGACTAAAAAGTAAGTTTTAAAGAATACTAGACAATAACGGAGTAAATGATTCCTTTAAAACAACTAAAAAAGAGAAGCCATTGTACACACAAAACCCACTTCATAACCTTATTGGGCTTGAAAAAGCCCAATAACCAAGCCCAATACAAGCCCACCAAGCCCAATACAAGCCCAACAAAAGCCCACAATCTTTTATTTTTATATAAAACACAAGGACCCAAAATGTAAATTTTAAAAAAAAACTTGTTTTATAATTAATGGTAAAATAAAGGGAAGGACTAAAACTGCCAAATGGCATTTCCCTTTTTAGTTATAAAACAGCAGGGACCATTTTTGCAATTTCCCCTAACTTTCTTTTTTCTCTTTTGTTATAAAACCACAAGGACCAAAACCGTCACTTTCTAAACTTGTGTATAACTGTAAAATGGGCTAGAAAGAAAATGAAAAGAGAGAAAGAGTTGGGGGGGCATTCTTGCCTCTTCCCCAATCTTCTCTTTTAAACCTGCTAACCACCCCTGTACACACCCCGTACCCGCCAAAACCCAAACCACCCATTTCCCACTGTTTTTCTTGCAATACCACCTCCCAAGTACCCTTACAGCTCACCCCTCACCTCTTCCCACCTTACCCTGCCCCATTTACCCCTCCCACTTGGAAAACACTCAACCCGAGACCCCATCAATGGTTGAGATGGTGTATAAGAACCAACGAAGGGCTAGGATTGCTGGGATTGCTTCCTACTCTCACAAGAAACACAGCCCAAGACAAAGAAGAGCCAAGAGACTGCTATATAAGGGAAAAGACCAAGCCAAAGTCAACACACCATTTTTTTTATGTTTTTAGCTAAATTTTAAATCTAAGCCTTTCTTTTAAGCATTTTAAGTGTATTCAGTTTGTTTTGTAAGCTTATGTTGTAATACTTTCAGTTTTAAATAAAAGTTAAGAAGTGTTTGTGATATTGCATTTGTCAAAATTTGAAATACAAATTAAGTTGTTTAATCCTGTTTAGACTTGTGTAAGAATGTTTTAAAGTGATTAAACCTCACTTGTAATCACTTATCTCAGCTTTATTTCACCAAAAATCAGTTAAAAATCGATTTTTATAAAATAAGGGGGTGTTTGGTTTAGTGTTAAAATGGGTCATAATGGTGTTGTTGTGGGTCAAGCTCACTCAGCCAACTTTGGCTGAGTGTGTGTGGTTAATCAAGCCACTTTAATTACCAATTTTAGTTTTAAAATGAGTTTTTAAATGTCTTTTGGTTTCTGTCAAAATTTGAATAAGCAAACTTGAGCTTAAAGGCTTAAGCTGCTTATGCAGCTTAAGCACACTATTTGTGTGCTTATTCAAGTGTTTCTAGCCAAATAAGAACACCCCTGTGCAGTCCCTTTTAAAATTAAACAATATAAGTTCAAGTTTATGTATGCAATGATCTTTGAACTCCTTCATTTCAGCCCCATATTCAGAAGTATTAATTAGGCCTTAAGACACCAAAATTTTTGGAAATAAGCTCAATAACCCTCCCTTTGTTATCTGGTTTGAGGTTATATTTTGGATAAAAAGCTCATAAGAGCTTATTTGTACGCCAAAAAGCCTTTCAGTCACTGTTTGCGCCTCCCCTGCGTGCTGAATGCACATATTAAGCCCCTCTTTTCTGCTTATTTAGAAATTAAGCACTTAGATTTTAGCTTTTATTGTAGCTTATTCTAGTTCTTTAAGTCCCATAGTTTTGTAGCTTAACTCCCTTTTAGCTATAGCTTTTTTAGGGCTATGTCCCCATTTTTTCTGTTTTTGATATCAAGCTGTTAACATAACTTAAGTACTTCCCAGCTTATTTTCGGGGTATTAGATTTCATAGTTTAATTTTAGGGGACTCCCCTATCCTATTTATCTTTCCCTTAGTTTCTAGTTATTGTTGGCTTAAAATCCCAAAAAGCCAAAGTAAAAAAGCTCATAGCTTATTAAGCTTCTGCAGCTTCCAAAAAAGCTACATTTCTGGCTTATTAAGTCAATGAGCTTACTGACCTTTTATGAAATATACTCCCTTAAGCCTTAATAAACTGTGCTTCTATTGACTTTTGCATATTAAGCTCGTTAGATTAATTTGTAAATCGGTTTTCTCTTCAGGACCAATTGTGTTCATTCTTCTTTTATGTTACCTTTGTAGTCCCTGTGGTGAGTTAGTCCTGTTACCGTTAGTCCTTGTGTCCTTTTACTGTTAGTCCCTTATAGTTAATTTATTTGTATATTTATTTATTTAATGATAATTTAGGTTTAATTTTAATTAGTTTAATTTACTTTAATTAGAAACAGTAAAATTTGGGCATTTTTTATATTTTAGAATTGTTAATTTTTTCTTATTAATTTCATTTTTTCTAGATATTTATACTTTTTATTTTTGTCTTTTTCTATTTTCTTAGTTTAATTATGTTTTTAATCTTTAAAAATTTATAAAAATCAAAAATTAATTAAAAAAATATGTTTCTTTATACACAATTTTTCTTTTGTATTTTAGTGTTAGGAAAATATAAACTTTAATATAGGCATTATTTTTCTTAAAATTTCAGTTTTAGTGACCCGTATTCGGGTACGATTTACCTGTTTCTTTTCGTTTAGATTCCAAAACGGACCTCCGTTTTAGTTCTAGTTTTATCTTTATTTTTCCAAATTATGTTAATTAGAATTTAATTTTGATTTTTAATTTAATTTAGATTTATTTTCTTAATTTTTTAGTATTTAGGTTTCCCGATACATGATTTGTTCCTCGTTTTAATTTAGAATTAATTTTAGGATTTCCACTAATTACTTATGCTTCCGTCGTTTAAAGTTTATCCATATTAACTAATTTTTGTTTCCCGTAGTTTAGATCCCCATTTCCTTTGTGTTTTCCGTGATTAAATTAAGTTTTTTTTAATTAATTGTAGTTGTAATTATATCAGTGTTTCAATCATATCATATATTCTTATATTCAATTTTCATCATACCCGGATAATTTCAATTGCTGCCTGTTGGGGGCATACGACGGGAATATATCTACCGGACTTTTTTTATTTATAGATTCTTACTTGTGTATATCTTATCTTTTGTGGAATTGACCTTTTGCCTTGGGCGAAGGGGCATTCGGTTGAGATCTGCATTATGTGTTATTTTATATATATACTAATGACGGAATCAGGACACAGAAGCACATTTTGTTGAATTTGGTTGTGTTTGTTGATTCATGTAAGTTCAGTTCATATATCTTTAAGTGTTGTACAAGTCATCCCAAACTTTGTGGTTTCTATATCCTCTTTGTTTCTCAGTGATCAAAGCATGAGTCTTCCATTCAGATGAATGGAAGACTTCTCAACAGTTTTAAGTTATGTTCCTCTTGGTAATAAACGTCGCTTGGTTTCTCAATGACTAATAAGTTTTTACAACCTATCAAAAGTTGATCCCATTGTTTCTGAACTTGATCTTGCAAAGTTCTCATATTGTTGCTTGAGTAGAGTTCTCTGAACTTTTTTGGATTCCTTGTTTCCTCCATACCTCTTCTATATGGATTCCATGAGAAATTTTCCATCTTTAAATGAATGGAACTTCAGTTGATCCTTTTTGGGAGTGCCACAATAGAGGTTCCTCTAGCTGTAGCTCATTCTCTGTCTTACTTTTCTTTCTACAGTAGTAGGTTTATAGTCTTGCAAGTTTCTCAACAGTTATCTTCAAACACTTGTTACATTAGAATTACTTCCCATAGGGAGTAATCAGTCATGAGAAAGTATTGTTCTATCCTCATTAACCAGAGATCATATTCCCCTGGGTTGAGGATAGGAAGTCTTGCAGTCATAGGTTATTAGAAGTAGTTGCTATGCCTCACCACTACTATTACTGAGAAAATAGGAGCTAGTATTATTGTTTGTTTCTTCTTATCAAAGCCTCAAACAGCTTGATTACACTTGTTGTTCACAATGAAGATCTTAACTCCTTTGCTTGCATGTAAGGTTTGTATCCTTGGATAAATCCAACCGGTAATAAGACCTGAAATTTGAGTGTTATGATATAACTATGTGGAATCTAGTTTATTACCCCTTAGAAGAGATAAAGAAAAAGTATGTTTGAGACAAGAAATACCACCAAAAAATAATAAGCTTTTAAGATATTATACAAACCTCTTTGCCCAGGTTAGGGGTTTACAACCTTGAAGAAAAAAAAACTTCAGCTAAGCCATTGGCTTTGACTTCGGCTGGCAAAGCCGAAGGCATAGCCTGCCGCTAAGACTTCTAAAAAGTAAAGGCATAACCTTCGACAAAGTGAAGGCATAGCCTGAAATTAATCATTCCATTCGGATAAATGAAGGCTTAGCCATAGGTTATGCCTTCGGCAAAAGCCTTAATCTGCTGTTAATGTATATGACATATGCTATTAATTTGTTTGTAAAAAAAGATACTACTTTAATGAAGAAATGTGTGATTAAACATTAGGTTTTATCTGTTTAGAAATGATTTGTTGATGATATTTCCAATTATATAGGCATTCATTACAATCATCGCCCATAAACACTACTATCTGGTTGTTTTCAATCTGTCAAAGGGCGATTATGTGATTATCGACAACTCAAAATCAGCACAGACATATGATACAAATACAAGGAAGTCCGTGATTTCCTGGTGAGTAATTAAAAGTTAGTCGTGTGTATAATATCATATATGATAATCTACTTGAAAGTCAACTTCTTTAACACTATATTATATTATATATGATAATGTAATTAAATTCAAATCTTTTTATTTGTGTAGAGAAAGCTATTTTCGAGGCATCTTGAACACCACAAGCATCCAAAGGCTAAAAGAAGTAAAAAAACAAAGCCTATAGATGATAAAGAGAAGGAATTATGGGTTGAACTGAAGAGATTGTTTAAACCAGATAATGATGATATTCTATGGAAGCTTCAAAGATATATGCATGATCCTTTAGTATGGAGGCTTTATGGTACATGTGGTGTTCATCATGTATCTTCAGTAAGAGGACATGATATCTTCATGTTGGTTGAGAAAGAATATCCTTTAACCAGAGGAACACTTGGATTGATGATGGTGGCTAGACTATTAGTAGAAGCAGATAGTGAGATGTCTAGAGAACTTTTAAGAAAGATCTTCTATCAAGCAAATAGACCAAGGCAGTAAGGTGTTTGGATACATCCTCCTAGTGCTCAAGATGCTGATAATGAAGAAACTTGATGATTAACAAGATGAATATCAAGTTTAGGGGAGGATTGTTGGGAATAAAGGCTTCTTAAGTTTTTACTGCTGGGTATAAGAGTTTCTACTGCTGGTTGAAGAAACTACTGCTGGTGAAGATTAGAGAAAACAGTCTAAGTCATTAGTACTGTTAGTTATAATAGTTAGTACTGTTAGTTATATAGTTAGTACTGCTAAAGTGATATGCATGAGATATATTAGGAATAGATATGCATTGATCACTTGACGCGTTTTGTAAGCCCATTAGGGTTTCCTTGTTGTATAAAAGGAACCCTATGGCATAGATCTAGATATAAGTTTTATATAGTTTTCATAGCAGTCATAGTTCATAGCTTCAAGGTTATTTTGTAACCCTATCACTATTCAGAGTGATCATTTTATATTGAAGCTGAAAGTTTAGTAAAACTTTGTGTACTGTTTCATTGTTCTTCTTAGTATTGCAAACTAGATTCCGCATAGTTTGTGATATTCTCAATCTTAGTTTCTACTATAGTTGTTTTGGATCTATCCAACACAACTAAGCTTTAACAAGCTAAGTAAGATCTGTTCAAAAGGGATCAACACAAAGAGTGTCCATGCATTCAAAACATGCAACATCCGTCAAACTTGTAATTAATCATGAGTCATGACACACTGTGTAATTAATCTATATAAACTTATGTATCATTTCAATATGTCTACATTAAATATTTAACAAATAAAAACACAGACTTTCCATTACACTATACATCAATACCTTAACATATAACAAAAATGATCTAGACAATAATCATCTAATTAAAGAGTCACATACCTGGTTCGTGCTTTTGAACATACACGAAAAATTTTTAAAAAATTTGATTTTTTTTTATTCGTGTTAAGCACCACGTTGGTGCATCAACTTAGGCTTCAACACCGTTGAAAATTGTGGGGGGTCGATGTCATAACGCCGGCAATGCGGCAGCCAGCTCAGCATAACGCCGAGCCTGACGTTATGACACCCCGAGCTTTAATATGTAAAATGTTCTGGTAAAATTGGATGGAAACTTATATTTTTATTTTATCATAGTTGAATATATATAAACTTTGAGTTCTCATCTTTTATAATAATACTAAAACAGTGTTATGTCTATTGTTGAGAAGAATAAAAACATGCAACAATAACTGATTCTTTAGATCCTTATTGATTTTATTGGCAAAAAATATAATTTTCATAAACGAGAGACTCTCATTCAACAAATATCGAACAGAGCCATGAAAACATAAACGCCATATGGAAACATCAACCCAACACACATGACCATTATCTTTTGGTCTAACTATACTAACTATATCTTTACTAACTCGTCGTTATAAAAAAAAACTACAATGTTAAACTTGTTTGAATCGGACCACTAACTGAACAACTAACCTTTAAGCTACTCGAGATTGAGAAATCTAAACGTGTGATTGATATTCAAGGCACAAATCCGCAATTGACAACAACTTTTTAAAATTCTTTTTTGATTTTAGACCATAGTAAAGTAGTAAAGCAACCTTTAAATCATAGATAACCACGTTTCTTCGTGAGTGTATCACTAAGAATGGCGGTTTACGTTCTCAAAATTTTCGATTATCGTCATGTCTTTGGGAAATCGACCAAATTAACCATCCATTTCGCTTCCTTTTTTTCAATCAAATGACTCATAAAAAAAATAAGTTAAATTGCTATAAAGTTATAACTTTAAAATTGAGTTCAAATGTTTATATTAATGATTAAATTCCCAACTAAAGTAGCTAAAATGAGGAAAAAAACAAAGCGTAAGGTTTGGTTCCCGAAAAAATATATTCTCTGACCAACTTGTGTAGGTCACGTTGCTTCCCTCAATTTTCTATATATATATATATCTTTTATAAAACTATATCTTTTGAGCATTATTTAATATTTATTACTAGTTAGATTTATTAAATTTTAAAAGCAATAAAATAAGGTTGAAGGAAGGTGCAAGGAAAGTCCAAGGCATGCTTTTTCTATTCTGTGGATCGGCGGAAGGGAAGCGTGTGGGTTACCGTCATCCGTACAGTTAAATAACCTAACGGAAAAACTTTAAAACTTTACGAAAAGAGTTGTTGGATGATGGACCATAAACACCGTTCCGTTAAGGACTGAAGATGCACAATGATGACATTTCATCTTTAATCAAATGAGTTTATTAGTAGTTAAATTTATGCTACATATAAAGCATGAACTCATGTTATATTGACTATATGGTTGGCCACGGGAGCTTATGAAACTTATAAAGATTTGTTTTTAACGGCAATTGTATTAAAAACTAGCAAGGAGCTAAAAAATTACATACTAATAAGGTTAGAGTTTTGCATTCAAGTAACCTAGTTAAAAGGAAAATTAAAACGACTAGAACACCAATTGAAAGTCATTTTAACTATATCATCAAAAATAAGCTCCTTTTGAGGATTGCACTTGTCAAATAAGAGACAATATCTAAATCTCCAAATAGACCACCACATCATATAGCATACTCTTTCAAACAAAGCTTTCAAATTCTTAGATAATCGAATGTTGTTGAACCATGTAAGCCACTCATCATAAGAATGCAAGACAGGGTCATCTAGCTCCCACAAACGGGACACCTTACTTCTCACTTGACAAACCAAGGGGCAAGTGAAGAAAAGATGCGAAGAAGACTCAACTAAAGCATCACATAAAGGCAAAAGAATAAAGGATATATTGACACCTCTAAGTGAAAGATCTAACTGAGTAGGTAACTTATCCAAGAACACCCTCCAAGCAAAAATATTAATTTTTATGGGAATGACTTTAACCCATCTAGTAGGAACATCCTCCGAAGGCAAAATATAATCATCAATAAGATTACGTACTGATTTCACCAAGATCAGGTCCAACGGTCTAACATTTGAGGAAGAACCAAGTCAGTAACACGAGCTTGAAAAAGACTTTGTTGATCTTCTTCAGCCCCGCCTCTTGGGGGACGACGGTAAGAAGAAGACAACCCATCGTGTCTTATCTTTTCAGCCATTGTGATAAGCTTTCACTCCTCCAAAGCATAAAGTCTAGGAAATTGGTATTTCAACGATTTCTCCCCTAACCATGTTACATCCCAAAAAAGGGTATCTTCTCCATTTCCCACCTTTTTTTCTAATGAAAGCTAAAAGGTCTATCCCTTTATTTAAAAGGGAATTAGTCTCGCGAATGATATCTTGCCAGGGAGAACGTCTAGAATTGAGGTTGGAACAATTAAGAGCGCCATGATTTGAAATGAGACCATAAAGAAGAACTTTGAGTTTTGAAACGCCATACCCATTTGAAAAGCAACGCACGATTAGTCGTAAAGAAACTAGAAACTCCAAGACCACCTTTTTTCTTTGAAGCCAAGACTTTATTCCAACTGATCCAAGTCATTTTCCTACTCGAACCTCCAATGTCATTGAAAAAGTTTTTGCGAATCGATTCCAAATGGTTTAAAACTCTTATGGGAACTTTAAAAATGGACATATGGTAGAGCGAGATAGAGCTGCGAACCAATTTAAGTAATGTGAGGTGTCCACCTATAGAAAAAGTAGAGATCTTCCATTTAGATAATCGCATAGATAGTTTAGAAATAACCTCGTCCCATGAGTTGATTCTCGACATAACACCACCTACTTTGACACCAAGATAATTCAAAGGGGCTGAAAAAGTAAAACAACCCACGAGCCTTGTTGCAGAAGTAACCTCGTCTGAATGAACACCAAATCCCATCTACTTACTTTTTGGAATATTTATTTAAGACCTGAAGCCATGTAAAAACACTTCAAAACGTTGACAATTATGTTAATGTTTGAAGTATCTCATTCGCCAATAAAGACCGCATCATCGACATAAAATAAATAAGAAATTGTCAAAGATTCATCTATGGTGATACCTTTAAATAAGCCAGCATTCAAAATCTTGTCAAACGAAAGGTGAAGGCTTTCCATAATTAAGATGAATAAAAAAGAAGATAAAGGATCTCCATGTTTTAAACCTTTATGGAATTAAAACTCCAAAGTCGGACTACCATTAACGAGGACCTAACCCATGGATGAATTAAGACAACCCCTAATCCAACCACGCTATTTATCACCCAAAACCAAATGACTTTAAAACATCATCCAAGTAATCCCAACGAACAAAGTCAAAAGCCTTTTCGAAATCAACCTTAAAGATCATAGCTTTATGTTTCTTATGTTTACACCATGAAAGAAGCTCATTTAAGATAAACGGCCCATCAAGGATTTGACAGTTAGCAACAAAAGCCGATTGGACTTCGCTTATCATATTCGGTATGAAAAAATTCAATCTTAGCCAAGACCTTTGTAATAATTTTATACACACTACCAATAAGGCTTATTGGACGAAAATCTTTAACAACTTTAGCATCTTGGATCTTCAGGATTAATGTTATAAACGAGGCATTACAGCCAGGAGGGAATAATCCTGACGAGAATAATTGACTAACAACAGCCACTACGTCTTTGCCAAGGATATTCCAACATCTACGAAAAAATTCGAACATGAATCCATCAGGACCCAGGGATTTGTTAGAGCCACAATCCCAAACAACCCGCTTGATCTCGTCATAAGTTATAATACGTTCCAAATCTTCAAGTTGGTCCAAAGATAGACGGTTAGGAAAATCAGTATTAAGCTTGATTTGAAAATTTTCTGGTTTGGAAAAACAAGAAGCAAAATGATTCAAGGATTAATTCTTCACTTTCGAAGGATCTACAAGCCACTCTCCATCTACAAAAATCCCACGAATTGCAACGTGTGATCTTTTTTTATTAAGAATTCCATGAAAGTATTTAGAATTCTCGTCTCCCTCTATGGACCAACAAACCTTTGCTTTTTGAGCAATGTCCAAAGCTTTGATAGATTTAGTATCGTGAAGGTCTTTCATTAGCGTGGAACGACGATTCAATATTTCTTCATTACTACCACCTTGATCAATAATTCTATCTACTTCAAACAACTTGTTTTGAATGGATAATTTAGTGAAGGAAAGCAAAGCTAATTGATGCTTAATGATCTGGAAATGCAAGCAATTACAAAAGCAAAGAGCAATATCGTTTACGGGAGTATACAAGCTATATAAGTCTCACAAGGTGAAGACAATGTTCAAGCTTCACCAAATTACAAGGCCAAGATCAAGACGCGGTCTTCATCTTCGCTACGTTTGTAATTTTATTTGCTTTTCGAAATTTTATTTGTCATCATTAAAAAGGGGGATATTGTTGGTGAAACATTGACTAATATCTCCTTTATGTTTTAACGATGACAAATAAACATTCGCAAAACGTAAAATCACAAACGGTAGCTTAAATCCGCAAAACCGGATTTCACCATCTGGCGCGCTGGGCACGCGTCAGCGCGTGGCCAGCGCACCACACGCGAAATCCGTTTTGCGGATTTAACAATTGTCGGCTTTCCTCTTACCCGACACATGTGGAAACTTCAATAAAGGTATGTACATGATATTTGAGCATTTGGGAACACTCCAAATGAGGTTTAGACTTAGAGAGGAGCAAAAACGAATCCTCCCATTTTTCTATAAAACGCCAACTCAAATCTTTTATCAAACGCCTCTAGCCAAGGCCGAGACTTCTTTCTAAACCTAGTATGATCATATTTTCAACATACCAACAAGCAAAAGTAATCATTTGACCTTAATCCGGATTTACGTTGTTCCTAATCACGTAACGGGTTTTACTCCCTTATTGGTCAAACTAAGTCAAAGGTCACTTTGCGTAAACGCATCCTTTCTCGTTATGGGATATGATTTACATAAGATGCAAAGCACTTAGCTTGTTTGAATTAAAATGATTAGTGATCAAATCTATTGTTGATTATCATGGATTAAAGTCTAAATGACTAATTGAGTTTGTGGTATTTGGAAGTTAAT
>BQNB010090891.1:0-27026 GCA_026074375.1 Tanacetum coccineum | reverse complement strand
TATGAAATGCCGTGTAAGTTTGTTACGGCGTAACACCTTTATTGGTTGCGCCGTAATAGGTTCGACAACTATAAAAAGAGGCCTCATTCAAGCTAATCTGAAATTACTTCCTCCACAGCTAATTGGAGAGGCGACAAAGGCTTCCAACCTTTGAAGAATTCCACTTGGAGTCCAAGGGAGATCACACTTAATTTACTTTTTGTATTTAATTGTTCAAATACGAATCCTGTAAGAATTATGACTTTTCAATATATGATTTCTTCTATCTCTTACTGTGTTTCTGTTACCATGAGCGGCTAAGCACTTAAAGTACTGGCCTAGTTATGTAATTACCGTTGTTATGATTATTTTCTGTTAAATTATGGTTTCGTTAGATATTCCTTGACTATCGTGTAACCCTGAGTTTTGGTAGTACTGGTGGTTTGGACCTAGCTTGCCCTATTAATAGATTACCTTGTCATGATAGGATCCAATGAGTACTAGGGAGGATCACTAACTCCTTACATGGTGTAGGAACTGACCGGTCTCCATACTTATCACTCGATACTTAAAAAGCACATGAACTCTTTCAGAAGGGGTTAATAACCTTAATAGGTTATTAGATATGTTTTGAGAATAGTTGAGATTAATTACTGCAACCTGGATAGCCTACCTCCCAAACGATTTGGGACTGATTCGGAATCGCAAGAAGTATAGGATAGACTATATATGCACATCCAGGTCTATCGACTTTAGAAACCAGTAATGAAACCATAGTTTGACATTGCACATGAAATTATCTTCATAACATTAGTAATGAAGTAACTAGGTTAGCACGTTTTCTCTCTTGATATCTCCTATCTTTTTACTTTTTGTTATTTATTTTTATTGTTCTTTTAATTTCAATTTAAATCAAATCAAAAACCATTTTCTAAACGTGACACTTCAAATTAAAACTAATTACACCTTAGCTCTTGGGACGACCTCGAATTTACCATTCTATACTACCCACGATCAGGTTCTCTGCCCGTTAGTGCGTCGTTAGGTAGAACGAGTTTTATAAATTTAAAACTTGATAAAAATATATTTTAAAAGAAAATACGCATCACCTTTTTGTATTGCTTCTTGTTGATGGGTGTGCGCGTTAGGCTCTAGAAAACTAGCTTCTTAATTGTTTGTGAAGACGTCTAGGGGAACGTGATTGTGTAAAAAGGCTCAGAAGAGTGTACTAGGGGAATCTTGCACTAAAAATGAGTGCGAAGCAAGGATGTGAGGGTAGTTATATGAAAAAAGCGATCATCATACCATAACAAACGCAGGCTAAAAACATGAGTTATCCTAATTCCTCTTATTAATAAAGAAGTAGTGTTTGGGTCAACCCGAATATGTTAACAAGAACACGACTTAGTTGTCATCTCTAGTTTTGAGTACCATGTGCATTTTCAAAAAAGTTGATTTTTCACAAATATTAACATTATGTAGAACCCAAAGCTATTTATGTCAACGCCACATGTGACAATTTGATACCCATTGGTTAAACATGAGTCTACTTGAGTAAAAATATCTATAAAGAAATGTATCTAGTTAGGTCTCCATAAATATTATAGATAAATATAGTTGGTTATTTGATTAAAATGGAATTACATGACAATTACCCAACGAGTCTAGCGGGGTTTTTTTTCTTTCACTTTTTATAAATATTTTTCATTATTTTCCAAAACAAGAAAAAGAACTAATTTTTTTATTAAAACTCATATAGACCCGGACTCAACCCATATAAACAATGATTAAAAAAAACCCATTTAAAACCAAACCCATATAAATACTTTTTTTCACTCAACTATGTGTAACAAACAAGCAGAATTACCTGCGCGTTGCTGCGGGGCGTTAATTTTTCGGCGTTGTTGCGGGGCGTATTTTTTTTTTATTTTGTGCGGGTTTATTTTTTCGGTCTCATTTTTTTACAAAATAAGAAAAAAAAACTAATTTTTTAGGGTAAAAGCCATAGAATACCAACGTACTTTCTGAAATTTACTACAATGAACCATTTACTTTTTTATTACCGATACCACCAACGTACTTTAATTTTTTTTTCCAACTTGAACCAAACGTTTGTACCGTTAGTTATTATGTGGCAACGTTAGTCCATTTAGCTAACGATCGTTTGCGTCGTTAGTCTCTTTTTACGTTTCGCTCACTTTTTTACGTTTCGCCCGTTTTTTTACGTTTTCGTCCGTTTTTTACGATTTCGTCTGTTTTTTACGTTTTCGTCTGTTTTTTTAAGTTTTCGTCCGTTTTTTTACGATTTCGTCTGATTTTTTACGTTTTCGTCTGTTTTTACGTTTTCGTCCTTTTTTTACGTATTCGTCCGCTTTTTTACGTTTTCGTCCGGTTTCTTACGCTTTCCATATAATTGTTGCTTTTGTTTATTTACGAAAACGTAAACAAATAGACGAAAATGAAAAAAACAGACAAAAAACGGATGAAACCTAAAAAATGGACGAAAACGTAAAAATACGTAAAATACAGACGAAAACGTAAGAAAACGTAAAACAGACAACAACGTAAAAAAAAGGGATGAAAACGTAAAAGATCGAAAAAGTACAGACGAAACATAAAAAAACGAACGAAAACGTAAAAAACGGACGAAAACGTAAAACAACGGGCGAAAACGTAAATAAGGACCAACGATGCAAACGATCGTTAGCTAAATGGACTAACGTTGCCACATAATAACTAACGGTACAAATGTTTGGTTCAAGTTGAAAAAAAAAATTGAAAATACGTTGGTGGTATCGGTAATAAAAAAGTAATGGTTCATTGTGGTAAATTTCAGAAAGTACGTTGATATTTTATGACATTTAACTTTTTTTTTTAAAACTCATATAGATCCGGACTCAACCCATATAAACAATGATTTAAAAAAAACTCATTTATAGCTGCCTAGACCCACAACCCAACTGTGACCCACCTATTTTTTTTCACTCAACTATGTATAACAAATTTTTTTCCTCCGCCATTAATTATTAAATCCGGTCAATTTCAATTTCAATTTTAATAATCCCACCAAAAACAACATCCCGCCAAGAAAACACATTAACAAAGTATAAAATAAACCCAAATTCATCTCTCATTGAAAAAAATCAACAAATGAAATCAACACCAAACATGTCTTCTTCTTCATCATCAAAACCCCGAAAACCAACCGTAACAAACATCGGTGGCATCCCGATCGAGTTCCCGTTCCAGCCATACGGCTCCCAGCTCTCCTTCATGTCCCGAGTCATCGCCACGCTAGATCGCGCTCAACGAGACGGTCATTTCCACGCGTTACTCGAGTCGCCTACTGGTACCGGGAAGTCGTTGTCTTTGCTGTGCTCTGTTATTGCTTGGCAGAAGAATCATAAGGCTAAGTTAACAGCTCTCCTTTATGGGGGTAAGGCGGATCCTGAAGCCATGGCTGATGTGTTTGGGCGCGGTGGGGGTTTCGTTCCCGAAGCTGAGCCGTCAGGTATAATTGAATTGGGGCAATTGTAATTAGTTTATGTCATTTGATTGTAGCACGTTTACGTTATTAGCGTTTTTTGTATTAGATGTGAATTTTGTGTGACCGTTTTTGAGTCTGTATTTTTTTGGAAAATATAGTTTATGGGAATTATTTAAGCTAATTGGGCCTATGTTTCGGGCTAAAGCTCATTCGTTTATTTGTACTCGGCCCAATATCAACCCAACAAGGCCCAAACACAACCCACATAGGGTTCGGCCTTGTTGAGGTATAAATACCCCTTCTTAGCTTGTTAGGAAGGGTGTTGGTTCTTTGTTTCTCTCTTTTATGAAAGCCTTCCATTTTCTCTCTTCTACTTTACACACTCTAAAACTTTTCTCTCTCTAAAATTTTAATAATATTCATGTGTAAATATGTGGTGATAGATAATCTTTTCATAAACTATCATTGTTGGTTCCTTAAATCAAACACACCTTTAACTAGCTTTGGATAGTTTGAGTTGTAGTATTGAAACTGGTATTATATTAGACACCACTGAAATTAGACTTGTAAAAGTCAAACTTATCAAAACATAGTAGCACAACACTTCAAGCAACAATATTAAAGTGTACATAAGATGCATTAGCAAAACATAGTTACATCGGCTACCATTAAAGGTATGATCAAACAACCAAAAAGGTAACGAATTCATACATTAGTAACTAAATGAGTTAGGCATTGGACAGACCCGTCAATAACTAATGGAGTAATTCTATCAACAATTTGTAACAAACATTTGACAAAGCTTTATCCCTCAAACACTTGCAAAAGACGGAATGAACTCATAAGGGTTTATGCAAACAGTATAAGGTGTAAAGAACTCAAAATCATCATCCATTGGATTTGAACCAAATTTAAAGATCTGACTGATTAGTCTATGATATGCTGTCGTCTTTTACAACAATTATCCAATAATAGATATACCAAAAAAGAATCCACTTCCCTTTCTCTCCAAACAATGACTCCGACACAAAGGACTAAATCGACCATACGTTCGCGAAAGTGGAGTCAAAAATACATTGGTAATAACAGTACCTAACCAACCACACAAACCCCAAACTCTTTCACCACTCGTATAAAGGTAATAATCTTTTAAGAGTCAATACATCATCAACTACAGCAAGAAGCAGCCACCCACGCGACTCGAACAATCTCCCTTGCAGATGCAAAATGCCAGGTATATCTATTTATTCTAACATTGGATCATAACTACCTTCTCTACCGCCAAAAGACTGTAAAAAGTTCCTTCCTTGATGCAACCCATAAGGTATATCTAGTTCTTGATGTTTTGTTATAATTGGATAGTCAGGTCATCATGTTTAATTTGTAAAAGGTAATTCTATTCCTATCCTCCGTTTCTAGCCAATGGTCATGGTCATCAATGTTTAATTTGTGTTGCAAGTTTGCGACATCATCGCCGATATGTTGTAATTTTTAAAGTTGTTGCCGGAATTATTAAAATAAAATAGAAATAGTGTGTTAAATCACTTTGGGAACACATAAAAACGAGTGGGAAAAGTTCTTTGGGATTACGAAAAATCTGACACATCATTAAATAGAGGACAATCTAACACCCAGCACACACACACAGGGACAAAATTTGCAATAACCTACTTATTTTTAGTAGGGAAATATTTAAAGTCAAAAATGACACTTACCCAATTCAAAGTCTACCCAATAAAGTATCATTGTTGGTCTCAATCCCTAAAAACATTGAAGTGGTATTATTTTAGACATCACCCCAATTGCCTTGTAAAAGTCAAACTTATCAAAACATTATTACTTCAACATTTGAAAGTATACAATGCTGAATAAAATTCACCATAGTAGTTCATAAGTAGTTATTCACATAGAAGCAACATTATTTAATTGGACATAAGATGCATAAGCAAAATATTAGATGATTAAACATAAACTGTTTGATCAACAACCATCAAATGTATGATCAAACAAACCTGTTAAACACAAACAAACAAACATGTCACTTTTAAAATGTCTATTATTAACTTGAAACAACAATCCCTCTTGTTCAAACCTTCTGTTTCCCCTTTCTGTCTTGATCTGCAACTATTGCATCTTTTGGTTTTCTTGTTCCAAAGGTTTTGTTACCAATACAAGCCCATGTATGAGCTGTTGCAAGCCTAGTATGCAATTCCTTATTGGAACAGGGCTTTTAGCAGGAAATAGTTTTTGTCACTTAACCTTTTGGGTTACAACTATTTTTTTTTTTTTTTTTTTTTTTTATTTTTTTTGTTTTTTTTTAATAAGCTGTAACCTTTTTTGGCTTGGAGGTAGAACTTTTTGATTTATATGTAACTTCAAATTGTGCAATGTCCTTATTGGCTGTATCATCAGAAGAAGGTGTTTCTGTAAATAAAAATGTTTGGTTAACAAACTATTTCTAACTAGAGTTACAGGAGACGCGTTAACTAAAGGTCCAATTTTAGGGGCGATAATGGAACAATTACTACTACTTCGTTAAATAATAACAAGCTATTAATTCCACAAGATACATCAAATTAAATGTTACATTTATTCGGTTTGTTTTCCTTTCTTTCAAGCATCTTCTTATTTTTTAGGTAGACAAAGACCATTTGTAGATTCGCTATCATGTCTTCTAGGTTATCCATCGTGCCGTTCATATCTACGGCGCTGTTGTCATCTATAAAGATTAATAAAATGCCTTAAATCAATAATAAGGGACCTTCTCAAGAAATACCATGCATAAAAAAGAAAATTAAACATGGGTATACTAACAATCGGCCAAACAGGAGAGTTGCTTCCACTACCACCAGTTGCATCCATTTGCAAAGATTTGCAGTTATTTGGTATAATCAAGCAATTAGATTTTAGTATTTTGTTTACAATTAAGGTTTATGTTTGTGTGTGTTACATGAACAAGCGATGGTTTTTGTTTAATTTTTTCGTGTGAGTGTTTATGTCAAATAATTGTATCCTGCAATCGCGTCCAAATGAAAGTTGTACCCCGTCAATAGGTTAGTAGTTTTGATTGCATTAGTAGTCCCTGAACTTATAGATTTATTTTCAAAGTTTTGTCCCCTTGTTCACACATGTAAATTTCCTGCCTTTTTTCCATTTGTTAATTTACACCGTTGGTCCCTTATAAACACCCTTAAATGGAGGTGTTTGGTTTTTGATAAGATAACACGCTTGATCCCTCATATACATTCAACAATCAATTCCACGATTGGTACCTCAACAGATAGAAAGTTTCGCATTTATTTAAGATTTTAAGAAATTTGATAATCTTAACTACAAGTTTGGTCCCTTTTAGTTTGCCGGGTAATTTTCCCGCCTCTATAAGTAAACCTTGCAAGTATCACCGAAACAAATCATCCCATCCATTTCATTTACATATCAAAAGGTACAGTTCACTATCATCTATAAGTTTATAAAATGGTTGAACGTAATGATGAAATCAAGGTATTAGGGGAAATTAACCTTGAATTACAGTCTGGCACTCACAAAATGATAGAGAAGCTAAGCCAGGAAAAAGTTAGTCAAGAAGAGGCTCTTGAAAAGTTTAAATGGAAGGTTGAACGTGATTATGAAATCAAGGTATTAGGAGAAGTTAACGTGGAGTTAGAGTGTGGCACTAAGAAACTGAGAGAGAAGCTTAGCCAGGAAGAAGATAGTGAAGAAGAGGCTCTTGAAGAGTTTAATTCGACACTAGATAACATCTTAGAGAAGCTAAGCCAGGAAAAAGATAGTCCAGATGACTTTTATGGTTTTATGTATGACACGGATGATGATGATGCTAGTATAAGTGGAAAGTCATGTGAGCATTTTGGTTGGGATTGGGATTCACCAGGTATCGAAGTTGATTGGCAAGATGATCCTTTACATGAAACTGAAGACTTCTTTGTTGGGTTAGACCAATCAATTCAGGTTGTCGTTGTTCAAAACAATGTTCAACAAGAGGTTGCTGGAGAGGTTGTTCTTTACCCACCTATTGATGAAGATGTTGCTGAAGAGGTCATTAAAATGGCTAATGATCAAGCTGAAGCACTATCTGATCAAGAAGTGGCTGATGAATGTTTAGATGATGAATAGGTTGAAGAAAGAAGACCAAGCAAGAGGATTAGAGTCACCCAAGAAGAGATGTCCAAGGATGAAAAGCCAAAGAAAGGCTGATAAAGACCCATTGGTGTCATTGGTATTTGGTAGTTGATATTTTGCTAAGTTTTATGATGTAACTATTAAGTTGTAACTTTTGGATTGTTATGAAAAGCCTACAAGTTAGGTGATTTTTAACAATCTTATGCATTGTGATCACGCATATTCAAATAATTTGACTTGCGAAGGTCAAACAGGGTATTTTATGTACTTTTGGGGATGAATTGACCAAACACCCAAACAAGTGTCAACATCATTGTGAAATCAAAACATAAACAAGATACATAAACGCTAACATATAATCACTACCAAAATAGAATTTAGGGCATGACCCAAACAATGTGCAGTTGTACACTACCAAAATAAAATTTGGGGCATGACCCAAACTCAAGCATCATCACCATCTACCTAAAAACAAACTTACCTAACCTAATCATCATCAATTCATCCCCATCTACATAAAAACAAAAACAAAAAAAGATAACCCAAATATCCACAAGCTGATCAATAGAACCTAAGAATTGTAAGAAAATCTATCTTTTTATGCACTTAGATGTGCACTACCTCTATCGTCCTCCTTAGCTCCAACATCCTAAGCACTTCTGTTTAGGACAACTGCTTGAGATACTCGACACATTGGACTGCTAATGGACCACCAAACAGATTCAGCTCAGATGACAACATTTTCATTTCATTAACTTGATTGTACAATACGTCCCACAGTTGGCTTAATCCAACTCCAAATTGGAGATCTGCATGGATCTCCCTCTGAATATAGACCGACATTGCGTCATTCAAATTGTTTAAGTTTCTCGCAGCTGCAAGCTCCTGTAGACGTGGGAAGTTGACCATTTTTTTTATTGTTGTAGACCGTGGAGTATTTGGTTTGAAAATGATGTTGGGTAAGAACAGTTAAATAGCAAAAACTAAATTAAATTAGTGGTTACACCAAGAATCTAATAATTAGATATGAAAGATACGATGGCTGGTGACTGACATCCAATAGGCTCTATGTAACTTTCATTAATTAGCACTGTCATTACACATATAATCCCTTAAAACCATCTTCCTATGGAAGACACGTGGAAGGCGGGAAAGGATAATAGACCAAACTAACCTTAGGGGCCAATGGTGCAACATATACTCTTTATTTTCCATGTGTCTACTAAATTCCCAAGTTGTATATACGCAGTAATCTTAACATCAAAAAGTATAGCAGCATTCCATCAAATAAAAGCATAGAATTAACCAACCATAATATATTAAGAAGATGGTTCTTTCATTAAGATTTTGGACACACCCCAAAATCTAATAAAACAATAGCAAAAGATCGACACAAACAAGACTTTTACAAAGATCTAATTTTCTCAATCAAAGCAATCTTTCTTGACACCTGCCGATATTTTCCTAAACTCACTTTCCTAAGCTCCAACAACTGAATAAGATCTTGTTTTTAATCCTTATTTAGACACTCTAGAATCTTGTACCTCTTGGCTGATGGTCACAAACCCTCCAGTTTAGTTATAAACAGTTGCCTTTCGTTTGTACGCTTAAGCAACTCAACTCATAAGTTATGGAGACCATTTGCAAACTCAAGATATCTTGCATTTTCCTAATCACAGTACACCAACATCCCTTCAAACAACCCCTAGAATTAGCAGCTACAACAAGTGCATCTAGTCGTAGGAAGTTAGCCATTTTTTGTTTATTGAAATTTTGGTTTGAAGGTGTTTTTGAGTTGAAAATGTTTTTGGGTATGAAACGATAGGGAGTATCACCCCTTAAATATCAACAAATAATTTAATGCAATTGACGGTCCAAAGGCAATACGTATACTATAATAATGAGTTGCTGACTGTTTCTCACATAGCTAGATACATCGCATTTAATTTGTAAAATTTGTGGGAAATAATACGGTAGGGTAGACTAAGTTCAGGGACCAAATATGTAGTAATAAAAATAAGTTTAGAGACGAACGAAACATCGTAACTCTACATATTAACTGGTGATAATGAAACGTCATGACCGTTAAGGGTTATGAAACATTATAACCCTTAACACAAACTCTTATATAAATTAACACACTAGATCACAAGGTTCATCTTCCAAAACAAACATGAAACGCAAAAGCATAGAAACTACAAAAATGGATCTCGAAGGTTTAGAAACAGTTTCATCTTCCAAAACAAACATGAAGCGCAAACGCATAGAAACTTCAAAAATAGATCTTGAAGGTTCAGAAACAAGTGGTCATCTACAAGAACTAGAAGCCGCAAAATCTAAAAATTATGCTCTTAAGTGGGTTGTGCAAATGGAAAGGGAGGTTGCGAACGACAATCAAATAGTATGAAAACTGTTGGATGTTGTGAAATATGTTGACAAAAGTTTGAAAAAAGGCGAGGAATTATTGACGAGTTAAAGGATAAAAAGGGTATGCGTGCATGGAAAGCTGTTACTTTTTACAAGGAAGTTGAACATCGCGAGATAAAGATGCGCCAACAATGAATGCTGCACATCAACAAAACTCAGATGCGTACCTTTGAAAAAAGGGAATTTGTTGAAGCCATGAATAAACTTTAAATGAATGATGTTGTTATTCTATTGTGTTTTGTGTTGTTCTTTCGTATGTTATTGCATTGACAGTAAAGTAATATCATTAAATCATGACTTATACAACATTGCATTGTTTTGTGTTGTTCTTCAGCATTGACTACTTTTGTATGTTGATGTTTGGATAAGTTAGACTTTTACAAGTCAATTTGGGTTACAATAACCCAGGTTAGGAACCAACGGGGGATATTTGATTGTCCTTCCTTCTATTTGATCAACTTGGGTAGTTTCAAAGAAATAGTTGGAAAGTTAGGACAAAATATTAACGGCGCAGATAAAGGATCAAGTCATCTTACTCTTCATTGACAATGACAATATCCCTTTTTATGATCATTGGTGTTCCTTGTTCTTCACTTGGAAAGCATTGCAAAACCATACCCCTCACATCTATATTTTTAATTGTAAACAGATAAATAGGTTGTTTAAATGAAGAGTACATAGTTTTTTAGGAAGATATAATGAGAACTCACTTTGCGAAGACTCTGAGTCAGCATATTTGTATAGGTCAGAAAATTTTATGAACTTGAACTGACAAGGAAGTGAAGTAGGGATAGACTCAACCAATTCCTCGACAAGACTTTTGTTGCTAATAATCCAAGAGTATATGTATGAGCTAACACAAAATTTTTCATCAGTTCTTGTGACTACTGCACTTGAAACATAATATCTCTTATATGGCGTTAGTAGTTTGGAAAACAAGCATATGTTGTTGGCGCCGTATATAATTTCCCCAACCTTGGTTCCCTAGTGCAAGTGACATGAAATCAATATATAAGTATCAAGTAACTGAACATATGATAAATGCTAAAAATATACAGAAATATAACACGAATGAGTACGTGAGAATCTATGAAGATAAATCTCTTATAGGTGACGTCATTCTTGCTTTGTTGAACATGGCCACTTTCCAAAACTTGAATGATAACTGCAGTTGAAAATATACATGTGAGATCAACAATTTCAAGTATAAAAAAGAACATCAGCATCACAAATAAAAACTGGTGTGAGGACATGTTGTAAAGTAATCAAGCAGGAAATTTATTTACTTATACTTGTGATGATAAGTAAAGCCAACCTTGTGAGCCTGAATCCAGTGTGTAAGAGAGTGTTGTAATTCTGTAAGCAAGTTGGATTGTGATTTTTCAAGCACCACCCATGTAAGCATATATAATAGCGGGAAAATGTTAAAATCCTAGAGAATGAGGGATATGATGGCTTTGGAGAATCTCAAAAGCAAGGTTTGGCCCATGTCCTGAAAGAAATCAAGAAAAGTTCTCAATAACACGATATGTTAATTAATGAAAACAGGGTAAGGGGCTACAGTAAATTGATTGATAGTATTAGCAAGAATAAGAAGACTAAATACATAAAAAGTAATATGTTTTGTACCTAATTCATGTTGAGCAGCAAGAGTGGCAGGATAATGTTATATAGGTAAGAGAGATGACTTTTTACGTTATGGGTTTAGACGTTTAGTGGATGGACTTGACATTGATGGAAGAAAAGGGGTGGTTAAGGGAGGGTTAAAGTTTGGTATAGGCTTTACGTGAGGTTTGGTAAGACTTTTTTGTTTAGGTGTTTATTTGTCATTTGGTTTTTTTTTGTTTTTTTTTCTTCTATTTTTCATACTTGTTATACATCTAAAATGAATATAGCATAGAGTTGAGTTATTTTGAGGACAAGTTTTAGCCCACATACTGAGGGACAGATCTGAGACGTTGATTACATAGGATTTGATCAAATGATAAAAAAACACGAAGGGACTATTATTGCTAAGTTCTGAAACATAACAGAGGGACTAAAAATGAAAATATGAATAAAAAAGTTAAACCACTCTAGCTACCTCAAATTCCTCTGTATCCTCACACAAAAAACACACACATCACACATTTTCTCTCTCTACACACATCAAACCCTAACAAAAAAATCCAAAAATATGCACAAATTAAATCACGAAATAAACAAAAAAATGAAACACGAAATTAGTAAATCATCCGATCGTGAAAAAAATGGTTCAAAACGAACCGATTCATAATGCCTATGATGAACGGAATAGATCCTGTGATGAGTAGGAAGAAGCAAAACTCATCACCGATTCATATATTTTTTTCATAAAGCGATAAGTAATGAGTTAGATTTATTACATATGTCTGCTATTGATTTTGCTACTAAATCACATGTGGAGATCGAGCCTTTGTTGGACCGACATCATATCCTTAGAACACTTTATAAGCATCACTGCAATGCTTGTAGATGAGGTTCGTATGATTTTCACCTAATTTTTTTATTGTTTATATGTTAATTTGCGTGTGTGATTATTAATTTAATTATATTGTTGATAGATTCGCGATGATATGAGAAATGAAAAAATGATAAAACAATAGATAAGATGTTAGAAATGAGCTGCTACGAGGGATGTTTTTTGGTTTCGGAGAGATTAAATATTTTAGGTGACAAGTGTATGAGGAATGTTTTGCTCACTTGAGAAATTAGGTTATATTAGCTTGTAAAAGATGAGGTTTTAGATAGTATAGTGTGAAAGACGAGAAATGATCACTTTTCAAGTGAAGAATTTAATAATACTCGGAAGCTGTCTCATATTAGATGATATTGGGCATGGTTCTATGTTAGTGAGTGTAGATTATTATTTTTTGGGGTAGGGAGAGTTATGGACGTAGTTAAAAAAGCAAATGTCAAGGTTAGGAAATCCAAAATAGAACATGAATAATATTAGTTAGGGATAAATTTACTATGGGAATGCGGTCCTGCTTTGATGTGTTTTTGGTAATATTTCTTTCTCGTTTATAAAATAGAAGTTGAATTTGTGGTGAACTCAAAGGGTGGGAACAGGTTCATTGATGTTGATTATGGTTAGTTGATTTCTTAGCTTAAGTTGCTGCAACGGGATGTCTGGGATAGAGTTTGAGATACCGATTACATTTCTGTTGAGTATAAAAATTGAGGTATGTTGTATTAGCGCGACCTGCCACAATTTAGGGTGTTTGGGATTGTGTTTGCAAAACTGATTATGTGTTTGGAAGGCGTCGTTATAGCTAAAGTTTCAAACCTGTTTTATTTTCTTTCAAAAAACTTACATAATCACTTTTTACTATCGGGTTGCCAAATGTTGTTTTCTTTTCTGATAATTCACTCAAAATATAATCCAAACACCCCTCTAAATGTTTTAAAGGGTTCATAGCCGATTTTTAGATCAGTTTTCTATATCATATTTGTATGTGTGTGTATCTCTTCAGAACGTGACTTGGTAAATTTTGTAACCGGAATTGAAATGAATGGGAGTGGATCTACCTCAGTGTCTGAGCCTGAATTGCTGTAAGCCATCAAAGCAAAGTTCTCTTGTTCATCCTCTGCATGACCAGTTTAATCAACACCTTCTCCATCAAGAGTTACCAAAGCTTTAGGTTCCTCCTGTTTTCCAGGTCTCCTCCCATTGTCTTTTGCTCTATATCCAGTGTTCCCTGCATCTCTTCTTCTGCTTTCTTGATTTCCTTTTGATCTGCACTCTCTAGCAAAGTGCCCTGTGTTATGGCAATTGAAGCACTCAACCTTGGTCTTGTCAAAACCAACTGGTTCCTTGGTATCAAACTGTAGCCTTCTCCCTGTCTTCTTGTAAAACTTCTTCAGTCTCATGGAAATCATGGCTACTTGCCATTTCAAGTCCATCTCTTCTAAATCAAACTCCTCAAGCTGCTCTAGATCTTCATGATCCAAATGTGGACCACTAGATTGATTAGCAAAGAATGAGTACATGAGTTCATCAGTGTATGATGAAGAGTTTTCCCTTTGTGAGTTGTAGCCAGAAGAAGTAGAAACACCATAAGCAGTACTAACATCATTAGTACTGCTAGTGCTTTTAGAAGAAACAAATGTGACATTCTGTGTACTAGAAGATGATCCAGTAGATCCTTTAATATCAGACTCAAAGACTCTAAGATTGTTATAGAGATCATCAAAACTAAGATTGTCCACTCCTGGCTTGGTCCTCATGACTAAGGATACTTAGGACCAGGAAGAAGGTAAAGACCTAAGGAACTTCTGATTGGCATCTTTAGTGGAGATACCTGCACCATGAATCTCAAGTTGACTCAGAAGACTCTGAAACCTGTCATAACCTTTGTGCAGTCCTTCTGAGTTGGACACGGAAAAGCCTTCAAACTGTTGCTTTAAAATGTATTTCTTCATTTCTTTGATTATCATTGCACACATCTGGATTTGCTAGGCATCCCATTATCTTAGCATCAGTCTTCTTGTGAAATTTTTGCTATATGGTCTTATCTGGTTAAGCCATAAGCAAGGTGGCTCCTTGCTTTTCTTTCTCTTTCTTGGCTAATTTCTTCAGCAGTTTTTTAAGATGGCAGACCTAAGCAAGAGTCTCTCTTGTGATTAGCTTGTGATTACATAGGTTAATCACCATCCTTAACAGGCAATAAAGATCTATCTAAAGTGGGATCCAACAGTTATCTTCATGTATATGGCGTATGTAGACAGAGTGAATACGCCGTATTAGGAATTGGTCAAACGCGTTTTCTTGTGAAGTCTTGGCGCTGATACGCCGTATCTCTTTAGTTGGATACGGCGTATTGGTGAAAATTCAGAAATCTTCAAATGTCTTCGTTTTAGCTCCAAATTATGCGCCTTTTAGCGTGTCTTCACAAAACACTCCTGAATTACTGCATTTATCAACTTTAAAGAAATTAAGTATCAAATAATACAATAATTATATAAAAGTGGGCAAAACAGATGGGATAAATGATATAATAAAGTGACGTTATTTGATATCATCAAATATCCCCCCACTTGAATCCTACTTGTCCTCAAGTAGACCTTAGAAAAAGTTTTGGTTTATGAAAATGTGTCCTTAACCGAAGTTGAGGATTTTTCGTTTAAGCATCGTTTTGTTCTAATCACCTGTACATGACCAAGATCTTCATGAAATATGGAAATGAAAACACTCAGATCACTCAACTAATCTAGGGTGCAACATTTAAGTAGTACGCTCAATTGCTCGGTCGTGATTAGCTTCCTATCATAGGCTTGGCAAGGATACACATCTCTACTTCTAAAGATAAGAAAGAACAAGTCAAAAGCTAAATTGGGTTAAGAAGGCTTATGGTTTGATCATTCAACAGTCTTTCACCATAAGTACCACACCAACAAGGCAGTTGTATCGTATATACATGGCTGTAATGACGGAATAGACATATACAATGCGAACATATCCCTGTTCGTGTTTAACCAACGGTTAGGATGAAGAACGATATAGGGGAGGGAGCTTCTAACTTTCACCAAAAGTCATCATCCAATAAGGCAGTTGAGACATGCATACATGGTCGTAACGACGGTATAGACATGCATGCTCGAACAAGTCCTTGTTCGAGTAGACACTAAGGTTAGTTACTAGGAAAGGAAAGTAAAATGGGTGTTAAATAAAATTCACAAAACAAATAGATTAAGCCAACAAATAAGGTACGGTTGCTAGTAACTTTCCCCTGACCGTTCCATGACAAAGACCCGAACATATAGATAAACGCCTCGAACACAGAAATGACAAAGACAACCTAAATTGGCGTTCTCATAACGGTCAACTTCTCTTACATCCTATTCTTTACATACTTTTACATAAGTAGTAATATCGGCCACTTTTTACAAGACTTTACATCGTTGATTTTTGTAACCTATCAGCGAATAATCGATCCCTCCAAGTGATTCCTTCAGTATAAACTTCCTTTGAACCGACTATTTTTTCTTCCATCTTTTTTTTCAACCAATATATCATAAATCTCGGTTTGGTTTCACCGTCTTTACTATCATAATTCATCCGGATAATCTTTTCCTTGTAAAACTTCTTCTTCGGACATGATTCATAATCGCGAAAGTAGCGAAACTTACGAGCTACATATTTTTCCCATTGCATTGTGCAATTTCCCGACCATTACAGAGATAAAAAATTTCACTTTGACACAGGAAATACAAGATTTTACACGAAAGCAACTAGCAGCATTGGTAAAATAGGCTTAATCTACACGGTAGGCTAAGGTGCAAAGGTGTAACGAAACATATAATATGGTGTAGAAAAAGAAAGGAATGGCTCAACAAGTTGTTCTAGGGGATTTTACTCTAAAAATGAGAGTAATCAAGGGTTACACGGGAGTTAACTAACCAGTGTGGAAAGTTAATTTTATGACATGTAGGCTATTTGGTTAAATCCTAGAAATTTATCAGTTGAACATGTTCTTCCATCTAAATCCATAGTACTAATCATGGCGGTCTCGAGTGATATACCAGGCCAAGTTCTAAAGTCCACTACATCACCGGCACACTCATAATTTTGTGGAATTTTAGTAGACAGTTGGAAACGGAATAGGCTTAATTCTCACAATATGTATCAAGGGTTATAGTGCGCTAGGTAATGTAACTAGTGATTTTTACAAAAGTCATGCTGAAATTTTTTAAATTTTGGCCATTTTTAAGCACATTGCATGTTATTTTGTAAAAAAGAAGACAAGTACGTTCTAATTCTCCATCCCCCCACTTAAATTATACAACGTCCTCGTTGTATAGATAAAATAATAAATAATAAGGAAGAATAGAATTAGAACGGAAAACTCCCTGATGTTTTGCTCGTGATAATTCTCCAAGATGAGTCCTTGAGCAAAAAGTGTGTTGACTAGGGCTTCAGCATGCCCGAATAAGTTCAACACATGTCTTTTTCAGCATATACCATATCATAGTTTTAGCAAGGTCCTATATAAGAGATTAGAAGACAAGTGCAAATTCTATCTCGCTATAATGGTTAATATACATGAAACAAAATATAAATATTGTACAGGGAGTCAATACGCCGTATCCATACCCCAGGATACGCCGCATTGATACCTGTATACGTTGTATTCATTTAATGAATATGTCGTATAGACTCTGCTGAAAATAAAGATTGGATAATCGTCCAAAAGGTCAATACGCCGTATCCATGGGGTTTGGATACGCCGTATAGACAGTCTGGGAAGACAGACTCGATAACAAAAAGATAAATTTCGAGTTGTCTCCCGGCAAGCACTTTTGTTTACAGAAAAGTCTTTAAGTTAGACATGCCCCAATTTACTCCCATCCTTATAAAACAATTTGGGGTCGAACGGGATGCCAAATGGCACATAAAAATTCTTGATAAGATTTATTAGCATCCCTTTCATAATATAGTTACAAGTCATTATCTTAACATTTAATTACTTAATAAACATCTTAGTTTTGAAAACTTTATTAGATTTATCATGACTTGTTTCTAAAAGCTTATTTGACCCATGTACATAGGCACCATCATCGACATTTATTACATTAGGTAATGGTTTGATAGATAAATCCCCCGAAGATTGTTCAATATCAATTTTATCATCATCATTGTCCTCATCTGATTTTGAATCATCAGGATAAATTACGTTAAAAGAAAATAGATCATTAAAGTATAAAACATTTTGTTCCTCTTCATCACATTCAGACAATGATGTTTCATATTTTAAATTAAATTCATCGATATGTTGAGGACTTACAGTAGGTTCAGTTGAGAAATCTGATTTAGACGTTAGAGCATCATTGTAAACAATGACTGGAAATTCGTTCTCAAAATCTTTAAAGAACTCTAAATCATTTAAACAACTGACCGTAGGCTCGGGTGACGAAAACAAAGGCATATTGACATTATCATTATCATTTTCAGAATTCATTTTCAAATTGTTGACAAAAATTATTTTAGAGGAAAATGGATTTTCGTCATAAATTACCGTGTAATCTTCATCATCGGATTCGTCAAACGATATTCTAAAGTCAATTTTATTGTCGTTAAGAGGACTTACCATGGGTTCACACGAGAGTGCTCCTTCAGATGTTAACTTATCATTGAAGATTATAGCTGGGAATTCAGTTTCAACAGATCTAAGGTCGTGAACGTCTTCATCATACCAGATCTTACCATACGTAGTAGTTTCCCAGTTATACACCTTACCAAGCCTACGAGCTTTTTCTTCCTCAAGCCTAATGTATTCTTCCATAGTAATGTTGGGGTCGTCCATTTTAACCTGTAATAAATTCGCTAGGAAAGAAAACTGTCAAATAGCTTAATACGCCGTATTCAGTTAGCTGAATACGCCATATTGATGATAGAGTAGAATACATTGTATTGATTTAAAAAAATTATACGATGTATCCAACAAGATGAATACATCGTATTAAGTATTCGACTCAGAATGTTACAGCAGACTATAACAATGCACACAAACATATAATATGCAAAATATACAATGCAGGAAATTAAACACACAAATATGTAATTTAAACTAAACTAAAACACTAATAAATAAGAATTAAACAACTTCACTCCCCGACAACGGCGCCAAAAACCTGATGTGCTGTCGTGTAGGGTCAATTATTTGTTTATCAAGTTTTAAATTTAAATTTAACGGGCAGAGTTCCCGGTCAAGATGGAGTTTCGCGGTAAGTAGGGTGTCAAACACTAAGAGGGGAAATTTAATCCTATATTCTATCAGTATTTTAATTATTTTATTTACTGGTTAAACCTATGCTATGTACGTTGTCTAAAGATATAAGGGGTTTTCAGCCTGAGAGACTGGCACAAGTTTGGTGGAAACAAATACCAATTTAATACACAATAAACACAAAAGAGGAAGATTAGAAGATAAAAAAGTGGTACAAGCCAAATGATAGAAAACTGTATTAGCCATATTAAATCTGGTTCAATGCTGGTTTGTTTGTTTTAGTGCAATGATTTACTTATCTCGAAGCGGCATATCATTCTTAAGACTTAGGCGGGACATCATCCTAAGACCTAGACACGATTTATCCTATCATAATTAAGCGCATCCGCATAAAGCATCCTTTAGTTTAATTATAATCTATCTTAGAGAATTAAAGCAGTGGTGATCCTGTTAAAACCCTAGCCTAACGGGACTTTACCCACTTATTTTTTGACGGTGTTTTATATACTGGTAGTCCACTATTCCAATCTTTATCAGTAAATTAAGAGCATGATTGCTGAAACATAAACGGGTCACCTACCGGTCCAACTAAGCTCATAATTCAAAGAAAAAGACAAAGTTATTTGTGATCCTATTGGTCCAGACATATGAAACATGATATGGAGAGCTATCCCGGTATCAAGATTACTTGGTCTGAATCACTAGACCCAGTCGAATGATAGGTCACAAATTCAAACATATAAACAAGTATGAGGTAATAAACATAATTAAACAATCAACGATAAATTAAGAAATAAATTTTTAAAACAAATCAAACATTAAACTTTTATTAAGATGGCTAATACCCGAGGGTATTAGCCCACAACCATTGTAATTATACAAGCATAATCAAATAATTTAAAATCGAACGATTAAGAGAGTAAAAATTACACGATGTTTTCTATGGATTCGTAATCAATGCTTGACCTTGGTGGGTGATCTTCTCTTCTAAAATTCGTCTTTAGTGAGTATAAAGAATATGATATTGCACACTGAAAACTTGTTTTTTTAGTCTTCTATTTATAGTTGCTGAAAAATACTCGATACGCCGTATCCAGCAAGGTCGATACGGCGTATTAGGCTGGATTCCTTGGAGTGCGCGCTTCGTTCATAATAAATCTTTGATATCATTCCCAATTCAGTTGATTTACTGTATCTTTGAATAGTTATCTTCATGGATATGGCGTATGTAGACAGAGTGAATACGCCGTATTAGGAATTGGTCAAATGCGTTTTCTTGTGAAGTCTTGGTGCTGATACGCTGAATCTCTTTAGTTGGATACGGCGTATTGGTGAAAATTCAGAAATCTTCAAATGTCTTCGTTTTAGCTCCAAATTATGCGCCTTTTAGCGTGTCTTCAAAAAACACTCCTGAATTACTGCATTTATCAACTTTAAAGCAATTTAGTACCAAATAATGCAATAATTATATAAAATTGGGCAAAACAGATGGGATAAATGATATAATAAAGTGACGTTATTTGATGTCATCATATAACAATAAATATAAACTTGCAGGGAAACGTCATACAAGCTAACATGGCTCTCAAAGACGCGAATCACTTCGACTAGAAATTAAAAATTCACAAGGCCTACCGGATTTCAAACTTTATTTGTGAAGCTACTAGCCACTATCAACAAAATTTAGAAAATGAAACAAGCCTACGATTTGGTAAATACATAAATTTTGATTCAATATCAGCAGACGCATTTCCAACGACTATCTCGATCCGATATAATTTACAAAGGCACTCCATGCCTACAAACAATCTCCTTCAAATACAACTGAGTGATCTTTTCCTTGCTATCGGTCTTCTTTATCGGTAAAAAGTGAGCCGACTTAGTTAACCGATCAACGATAACCCAGATTGAGTCATAGCCACTCTGGGTTCTTGAAAGTCCCGTAACGAAATCCATGGTTATCTTCTCCCATTTCCATTTAGGGATTTCTGGTTATTAGAGTAAACCTGATGGCTTTTGGTGTTTAGCCTTCACCTTGGCACATGTCAGGCACCTACTAACATAGGTGGTAATATCAGCCTTCATGCTCGGCCACCAATAAAGCTTCTTCAAATCCTGATACATCTTATGAGAACCAGGGTGAATCGAATACTTCGACTTATGTGACTCATGCATAATCAGATCTCGCAATCCACCAAACAACGGCAACCATATCCGCTTATCAATGTATCAAATCCCATCAGGGCGAATCTCAAATATTGGCTTCAATAATCTTCCCAAGTTCTCAATCTTCACATTCTCTTTCTTCATTGCTTCCTTTTAAGCCTGGAGTATCCTCTCAGATAAGTCAGTGTAACCCAACATAACCAAATCTCTAACTCTCAGTGGGTTTTCCCTTTCATTTCTACTCAGGGCATCAGCCACTACATTAGCTTTATCGAGATGATAGCGGATCTCACAATGTCGCTCAAGAGTTCAATCCATCGACGCTGCCGCATATTGAGCTCTTTTTGGTCCAAAATGTATTGTAGACTTTTGTGGTCTATGTACACAGCACACTTTGTCCTGTATAGATAATGTCTCCAAAGTCAAAGAGCAAAAACCACAGCACCCAACTCTAAATCGTAGGTCGTATAATTTTCTTCATGTTTCTTTAATTGTCGTGAGGCATACGCGATCACCTTCTCCCTTTGCATCAAAACTGCTCCAAAACCTTTGATTGAGGCATCACAGTATACCACAAAATCTCCCATCCCTTTAGGCAACGCTAAAATAGGCGCACTTCACAATTTCTGCTTTAACATTTGGAATGCCTCTTCTTATTCTTCACCCTATTCGCACTTCTTGTTTTTCTGCGTTAGCTTGGTAAGTGGTTTTGAAATCAAAGAAAATCCCTCGATGAATCTTCAATAATACCCAGCTAAACCTAAAAATTATCTTACTTCGGTTGGTGTTGAAGGTGCGACCCAATTTTTAATGGCTTCAATTTTTGAGGGATCAACGTGAATGCCTTTGCTATCGATCACGTGACCAAGAATTTTAACAGAATCTAACCAAAAGTCGCGCTTTGAGAACTTGGCGTACAATTGCTCTTTCTTAAGTAATCCCAAGATAGTCTTCAAATGTTCTTCACGCTCCTCCTTGCTCTTAGATTATATGAGTATGTCATCGATAAACACAATCATAAATTTGTCAAGGTACGACTTGCACACTCGATTCATCAAATCCATGAATACCACAAGAACATTGGTTAATCCAAACGGCATTACTTGAAATTCATAGTGACCATACCGTGTTCGGAATGCGGTGATTTTAATATCCTCTTCTCTAATGCGGAGTTGATGATATCCCGATCGCATATCGATTTTTGAGTACACACACGAGCCTTGAAGTTGATCAAATAGATCATAAATCCTCGGGAGTGGATATCGTTTCTTGACCGTCAACTTGTCCAGCTTATGATAATCAATACACATACGAAAAGTTTCATCCTTCTTCTTAACAAACAATATTGGAGCTCCCCAAGGCGATGAGCTCGGGCAAATGAATCCTTTCTCTAACAGCTCCTTTAATTGATCAGACAACTCCTTCATCGCCGACAGCGCCAAACGATAAGGCACGCGTTTGACAGGTGCGGCTCTTGGAACAAGTTCTATTCTAAATTCGACTTGTCGAGGTGGTGAAAGTCTTGGTAGATCATCAAGAAACACCTCGGGAAAATCACATATCACACGCACATCTTGCAATCGTTTCTCCTATGGTTCTTTCTCCGTCACATGAGCTAAAAACAACTGGCTACCTTTTTCCACGTACTTTCTCGCCTTGATACAAGATATTACCTTCAATCTAGACACGCCTTTATTACCCTTAACTACCAACACCTCATTCTTAATCGGTATGTGCACCTCTTTCTTACCACAAACAATAACAGCATCACGCTCGACTAACCAATCCATTCTGATAACAATATCAAAGGTACCAAGTTCTATGGGCATAAGGTCGATTTCAAACAAGTGGTTAATTAAATTCTGGGTGCAACCTCTTAAAACTGTATTTGTACTAACTATCTTTCCATCAGCCAATTCAACCTCATAACTAGTATTTAGTCTCACCGGCTTTATATCAATCAAGTAACTAAAACTGGTGTTAATAAAACTCTTATCTGAACCAGAATCAAACACTATTGGAGCATAACGGTTGTTAAGCAAGAACGTACCCGTAACAATGTTTGGCCCTTGGCCTTGCTTGGCATCTCTGATTGCATACACCTGACCAGTAGCATTTCCACCTCGCTAGCTGTTTCGATTCGGGCATTGGCTTCGATTATGATTTTTGTCCCCACACTCATAACAAGCTCTAATTGGTTGAGTGTTCGCACCAGTAGCCACAGTCCTTTTGCTATAGTTATTTGTCCTATGACCCGTCTTTCCACACCGGTTGCACTTTGGCGAGCATGGTCCAAAGTGACACAATCCACAACGGTTACAGTTTGGAGCTGGTCCTCCCTGATCAACACCGTCATTTTGGGCAGTCGTCATAGCCCTTGCACTGCCTTGTCTTCTGTTATTATATTGATTGTGACGGTTGTTGTCACGGTAGTTGCCTCAGTTGTTATTACAGTAGTTGTTGTTGCGATTGTTATTGCTACCACCACCTTGGTTGTTGTTGCTTTCCCACTTTATTTTGTTGCTCTCAGCAACTCTTTCAGCCTTGTCTTGAATTTTCTGCTCCATCAAAGTATGAGCCATATGAACAGCATCATTAAGTACCGCAGGGTTAGAGAAAGTTGTTTCACCCTTGATATTCTTAGGCAAACCCTTAATGTAAAGCTTGACTTTCTTCTTTTCACTCGCGACTGCTTCAGGACATAATAGTGCCAACTCATTGAACCACTGAGTGTAAGCAGCGATATTAGTATCTCTCAACTTTAAGCTTCTCAACTTATTCTCCAACCTCTGAATCTCTTCACTAGGACATAATTCTTCCAACATCATCTTCTTCATATCAGCCCATGGTTTCTAGTTTGCAATAGCGAGTCCCAGTGTAATGACTTGGGTATTCCACCATGATACTTACTCCTTTTAGCACACTAACTAATCCCAAATACACTTTCAGTTTTCTCAAACCAATAACACAATTCAACAGCACCTTCATTACCATGATATTAGGTAGGACCGCACTTCATGAAACCAGCAAATGTACATTCTCGAATGGGTGGTGCCCCACCTTGGCCACTACTACCACCTGATCCACTAGCTACATTAGGATTGTTTCTAGTAGCACGATCGGCAGCTAATGCCTCAGCCACCTTGTTAGCAACCAAATTCTGAATCGTAACAACCGACATTCCCTTAGGAGGCATGATTCTATCAAACACAAAGAAAATCAATGAGTATTCATACAATGGTATAACTACAACATGTACAAATAACTTGATCACAACATGAATTAGTAATCAAATCATACAAGGAGTCACAACACATTAAGTAAAGATCAAAAGTAGTCGTTAGTCATTCATCATAAGATTCAGTACATGGTTGTATTGTTCACAAAATATGACACATGTCATTACAATCATGGATACTAATTCTACTAACCGACAGACCGGTTTAGTGATTACAACAAAAAATAAAGAAACTACAAGTGATACTAAGCTATTGTGGGTCACGTGGGGATCCACGTGGCTCGGAGGGATGTGATTCCATAGGTGCGGTGGTGTCATCACCATCATCATCTCTAGCGGCAATAGAAGCATCCCTAGCAATAGCATAAGGGTCATCCGAACGTGGTGCAAAAGCAGGGTGAATAGGAGGCTCAGAAGGCTCCTCCTAAAATCTTAGACCCTCGGGTATTCTCTCCCTAACACAAGCCTCCCAACGGCTCAAACGCTTAGCTCGGAGACACTGCTCCTTAAGCTCATTAAATTGCCTACTCAGGCCCTCTACAAACTTCATCATTTTAGAGTAGTCAGAGCTATTCTCTCTTACCGCTGCATCTAAGGCTGTAATGTCGTACTCATGGTGGTTCATACGAAAATCATTCTCTTTGAACTTCTTTGCCATTCTGGTCTCAGTGTTGTACATGTCGAACATTTACCTATCCAATCTCTTCACTCCTCTATGAATACTCTCCAAACTACAACCTACGAGACCAGGCACAGAAACCCTACAATTACCTGCAAGAAGAGCCCCAGTAGATGAACTCTCTCCAACATGAAAGTTACCGCCGAACTGAATAACAAGAGGTACCGTCTCATTGTTAGCATAAATAACAGGAACCACGGGGGGGGGGGGGGGGGTATACATATATATACATAAGGAGAAATATCAATAATAGTAGATAAGTAAGTATTCCGTGAGGCTTTTTAAAAGAGTTTACTTTTATCCAAAGTAAAACCCTAAAAAACCTTCCCGGGTCGTTTCCCGACGAGGCGTGAATTTGAGAATCAAGTTTACGTTTGAGAATTTATGCTTGAATATAACAAATTTGGCTTTGGTTTTCTATTTCTACGGGAAAAAGCAATAAAGGCTACTTAAACCTAAAACGAAAGCAAAAAACGAAATTAAAAACGTAAATGGGACATAAAAACGCGACTTGAAAACCTAAAACATGAAATTTTAACCCTACACATGAAAATTTAATTTTTAACAATCCTAAATGATAAAAAAAATTGTATTTTTTTTACTTATATATTTTTTATTATGAATTAAAAATGGTTTTAATCTAAAAAATTAATTAAAAATACTAAACTAATTAGGAAAAATCTGAAAAAATTGTGAAAAGTACTTTGAAGTAAGCAGAATCTAAGAAAAATAAAATGGTGAAAAGTGCTTATTGAAATAAGCACAAAATAAGCTAATATAGACTGATAAGGTAAAAGGGGGAAAAGATGTTAAATATTTAAATGTGTAGGGCTATAACAGATAGCCCTACTAGTGCTGATGGTAAAGAGAGTGTGTGTTAAATATGCTTGCTTGTAAAGGGGGGAGGTCACAGGTTCGAGTCCTGTGGCCTCTCTTTTTTTTAAAACATTTTTTTTTCTTTTTACAAACTTATAAAATAAGCTGAAATAACAAAGTTTTAAAAAAAACTTTTTACAAAACTCAATAATAAGCCATGAAAAAGCAAAATAAGCTGACAGTTTTTACTTTTTTAAACTAAATGACGAAATTGATAAACTAAGGCTATTTGGGACTAATAAGCACAAGGAAAAAGTGAATAAGCTAAGACAAATTACTAGCTAGACCTAAAAAGCATTGATAAGCGAATATAAGCTAGGAAAATAAGCTGAAAGGAACTAAAAAGAACTTTTAAGACAGAAAACACAAGGACAGATAACAATGCTACTTTCTACTTTTAAACTAAAAATTAAAAGCTAATAAGCACTTGAAAATGACAAATAAGCTAGAAAAGGTGATAAGCTAAACCTAATAAGCAACTAGGAACCAAAATAAGCAAAGATATAAGTTGGATAAGCTTTAAAGCATATAAGCTTTTTGGCCCAAAACTGTCAGCCAAACAGCCATAGGGACATTTTCTAGCTTATTTTTAAGCTAGTAAATGGATCCTTATGGCTTAGTAGCTTATACCCCTGAAAAGTTTATCCAATAAGCTACAAGAATCTGCAATTAAAAGGAATTTGAAATTCATATAAGCCATAAAAAATACAAATGAAAAAGGCTACTCATACAGATTTTAATCTTTTTGGTTTTCTTCAAAAGACAAAGGGCTTTTGCAGCCTTAAAATTAAGCTATTAAAAGTGGACTAAATTCCAAAATTAACTCAAACAGATTAAGCTTAAACTTCAATTAGCTTATGCTGTGAAAATCAAATCTTAAATCATATATTAACTAACCTAAAATTAAGATCAAAAAGCTGTCTTTTAAACTTATAAAAACTGAACAAATTGAACTTGGACAGACTTTGAACAAAATACAATTAGCAATTGCAGGCCTTTTAACACTTCATTTTAGGCTTCAATATACACAAAAACAATGCCATAAAGCAACTAACAAGGATTCAACCACTTAAGCACAAAATCTGAGACTTATAATCTCATATTTAAACCTTCAATATATTAAACCTCAAAAAGTAATTTTAAACTTTAAAAATTTGTAAAAACTAACTTATAGACTATCTTTAGGCTGCTTAAAACTGACTAAAAGGCCAAAGACAGAATATACCCAATTTGACCCATTTAACACCCTTGACCCAAACACTCCTTAAGATTTCTAAAAACTAATTTTAA
>BQNB010090890.1:4149-27026 GCA_026074375.1 Tanacetum coccineum | reverse complement strand
ACGATATTCATCATCAGACAACCGTCTTGCATATGCATGGCCCTCCAAATTCTGCGTCGGTAGATGATTATGTTGATCACATACCACCCTTATGGTCCAATAGCCGTGTGATGATGAATATTGTCCTATCAACTGAAACGGACAATCTGTCTTTTTGGTACTAGTACCTATACTTGATTATAGTCCGTCGTATTTACCACTACGATCACACATAAGATGCACTTTCCAGATGAAACCATTTTTGTATTTCTTTGATCTTTGAGTGACTAAGACATAACCAAGAGAATATGCAGTATTTTTCGCCCAATCCATCATTTCTTCACGGGTACCAAAAACCTAAAATTAGTGATTTTCATGCGGAAAATATTAGTATATTACAATGAAACATAGAAAGTACATTAACAAATTTTTTAGTTAGTATACTGTTTTACTCCATTTTTATATAAGTAAACAGCTAAAGTGGGATTGTTCAAAAAGAAATATAGCTAAAGTGGAATTCTATAGCTCATTTAGTTATAGCCCAATTTGCGCATGTAGTGTGTAAATTAATTTATTTACGTAAACTCAAATAAAAAAAAAAGAATGTATATTACAGTGAAATATAGAAAGTACATACTAGTAAAAAATGAACAAAAATTATTGTACCTGATTAGTGAAAAACGGTGATGTGCATGAGGAAAATTGATCGTCTTCACTTTCGTTAAAAAATGACATTTCCGTGTAGGCAAGAAAAATAAATACCTGCAAACCATAAAGAAAAACATACGAGATTAGGACCAAGTACAATAAAAGCACATTTAAAACATATAAAAGTTACAAATATAATAACTACTCTATTAGTTTACTGTTACAAAAAAAAAATACTTATAATATTTTTTTTACAAAAGCCCATTTAAAACCAATAACAACCCACCTCAAACCCTATTTTGCTGAAACTCCCTCCCTCCTAAAAAAAATATAACCATACCTTACCCCAAAAATCACGCCCCCTTTCCAATTGAAAAAAAAAGTTTAACAGGATGTTTGTTTCGAACTGGATGTTTTTGTCGTGCTGCTTGTTTCGAACGGGATGTTTCGAACAGGTTTGTGTTTCAATAGGTTGATTAGAGTTGTTTGAAGGTTCCACAGATTGAAGATTTGAATTGTTTGAAGGTGAAAATTTGTGTTCTTACTGGATAAATCAAAATTAGACGAGTTATATAGATGATTAAAATCTGGTTTTAACTGTAATTAAATGTGGTAGTTAAAAGTTATTTAGTCAATATTTGTAATTCTCAAAAAACTGTAGTTAGGCTTATTTGTTTTTGAAAGTTGGTTTCATCGAGCAACTTTTTAGAAGTTTTAAATTAGTCAACATTCATTAATTGCTGTCAGAAAAAGAAAAAGTTATTCTAGAGTAATATTAATGACTATTTGACCTATTAAATAATAGTTGAATATAGGTCTTGACATTCAAAGGGTGTAGGAAACTGGCAACCCTTTTCGCTATCATCTATTTATTTTTACTATCAAGATGTCAAATCCAAACATAGGCCATCAGAGCAAAGAGTATGACGAGGGAGATGTATCTCCTCATTTGGGCCCTACATAAATCTCATCATCATAAATCTCTAGTATATCTTAAAACTTCAAATCATATTCCAAAAACAATCTCATTTTTTTTGAATTTGCCATTTATACCAACCACATTTATTTCAAAATAAACTTACACCAACATATGCCTTTCAACAGCGTGTGTACACAAAAGCAACAAAACTGCACATAATCCAAACTAGTGTGCCAAAACTGAAAATATATCAGTTTTATTTTCTTTATTACTGTCAAGACCAGTCATTTCGTAGCTAGTAAAGTGCTCCCATTACCAGGTGGGCCCCACTCTCATACAACACTCCCATCACCCCGGTTCAAAAAACCGGCAAAAAACACTCATTTTTTCAGACGTAATGCTTATGCCGTTGTTGTTGTTGTTGTTAACTACATTTTTTTTATAAAATATTGCAGCTATTTATATACTCATAACTTCATCAATTTTTTTTTATATTTTTTTTATTTTCAGAGGTGACGTCACTTGTGGTTCATCGGAGTGTCAGTGACGGAATATTGAAGCCGGTAAAGGTTTAACATCTTAAATTTTAACTTCATATTTTTATTTTTGATCACTTTTTTTTTTTTTTTTTGGAAGTTATACCGACCGTACTAGTTAAAGCTGACGTCATTTTTTTAAAATTATTTTTTATTTTCAGGTTATTCAAGGTGACGTCACTTTTGAGGTTCATCGGAGTGTCAGTGACGGAATATTGAAGCCGATAAAGGTTTAACTTCATATTTTTATTTTTGAATTTTATTTTAATTTTTGTTAAAATATTGGAGTAGATGAACTGTGTTTATGAAGATATTTTATCAGATTTAAGTTTTTTTTTAGCTATTTGTGTTTGTTTGTGAAATAGACGATCCTTTTTTGTGTTTTCGCACTTTTCGGTGTTTGTGTGGAGTTATATGAGTTGATGAAGGATTATTGTGAAAATATTTGCTCGGATTGAAATTATGTTTGCGTAATAAGAGATATGCATGATATGTTGTTTAACATTCAGGCGTTTTTGATATTTGCGCGCGCGTGTGTGTGTGTGTTATGATAGTTGTGAATAAGTGTTTGTTTGCTTTATTTGAGTGTGACGTTACTTGTATGCTTTGGTAGAGTAAATATTGTTATATTAAGCCATCACATATTTTGGTACTGTAAATTTTGTGAGTAAATATTGTTGTATACTTGTGTCGCCGAGTTTGATTTAGGTAATTGATGCTTAAGTTAGTTATCTACTTTTTTGAGTTTTCGGTATTTGTGTGGAATTTTATGAGTAGATGAAGGATTGTTGTGACAATGCTTGCTCGGATTGAAGTCATGTTTGCGTAATAAGAGTTATCATTTAGGTCTTTTGAACTATTTTTGCGTTTTTGTGATTTAGATGATGTAATAGTAGGAACTTGTACGGACGAGTACGATTTCAGCCATTGGTGCTTAAGTTACTTGTCTACTTTTTTGTGTTTACAGTATTTGTGTGGAATTTTATGATTAGATGGAGGATTATTGTGAAAATATTTGCTCGGATTGAAATTATGTTTGCGTAATAAGAGATATGCATGATATGTTGTTTAACATTTAGGCGTTTTTGATATTTGCGCGCGCGTGTGTGTGTGTGTGTTATGATAGTTGTGAATAAGTGTTTGTTTGCTTTATTTGAGTGTGACGTTACTTGTATGCTTTGGTAGAGTAAATATTGTTATATTAAGCCATCACATATTTTGGTACTGTAAATTTTGTGAGTAAATATTGTTGTATACTTGTGTCGCCGAGTTTGATTTAGGTAATTGATGCTTAAGTTAGTTATCTACTTTTTTGAGTTTTCGGCATTTGTGTGGAATTTTATGAGTAGATGAAGGATTGTTGTGACAATGCTTGCTCGGATTGAAGTCATGTTTGCGTAATAAGAGTTATCATTTAGGTCTTTTGAACTATTTTTGCGTTTTTGTGATTTAGATGATGTAATAGTAGGAACTTGTACGGACGAGTACGATTTCAGCCATTGGTGCTTAAGTTACTTGTCTACTTTTTTGTGTTTACAGTATTTGTGTGGAATTTTATGATTAGATGGAGGATTATTGTGAAAATATTTGCTCGGATTGAAGTTATGTTTGTCTAATTAGAGATATCATTTAGGTATTTTGAACTATTTTTGCGTTTTTGTGATTTGGATGGTGTAATAATAGTAGGAACTTGTACGGACGACTACGATTTCGGCCATTCATGCTTAAGTTACTTCTCTACTTTTTGGTGTTTACAGTATTTGTGTGGAATTTTATGATTAGATGAAGGATTATTGTGAAAATATTTGCTCGGATTGAAGTTATGTTTGCATAATAAGAGATATGCATAATATGTTTTATTATTTAGGCGTTTTGGTGTTTACAATCTCTAAATGTTAACAAGCGTTTTTTGTGTAAACAGCCTGTTGAAAGTTATGTTTGCGTAATAAGAGATATGCATGATATGTCGTTTATTATTTAGGCGTTTTTTATATATGCGTGTGTGTGATGTGATGATAGTTGTGATTTGTGAATAAGCGTTTGTTTGCTTTATTTGAGTGTGACGTTGCTTGTATGCTTTGATAGAGTAGATATTGTTGTATTAAGCCATGACACATTTTTGAATTTGAAGTATGTCGAGTTACCGGAACTTCGGAAGAAATAGAGTACTAAGTATTATTATTTGTTTGTCTGCGTAGGTATCTTTTTAAGCAAAGATATGCATGATATATTGTTTATTATTTAGGTGTCTTTGATATTTGTGTGTGTGTGTGATGATAGTTGCGAATAAGCGTTTGTTTGCTATATTTGAGTGTTTGTTTGCTTGATATATTGTTTATTATTTAGGCGTTTTAGATATTTGCGTGTGTGTGTGATGATAGTTGTGAATAAGCATATGTTTGCTTTATTTGAGTGTTCGTGAATTAGCGTTTGTTTGCTTTATTTACTTGTATGCTATTATCATGCTAAAGTGTGGTTCATGTAGAGTAGATATTATTGTATTAAGGCATGATATAGCGTTTACTTACGTGTTTTTAGCTATTTGTTTGCGCGTGTGTGATGATGGTTGTGAATACGCCTTTCTTTGCTTTATATGGGTGTGACTTTACTCGTGTGTTCTGGTTATCATGCTAAAGCGTGCGTAGGCAGATTAGATATTGTATATCAGGCCATGACGCAAGTTAGAGCTTTTCAAACTTGATAATCGTAGTATCAATGGACGCAAATATGGTATTACTCTATTTTCTTGTCTTATTCTTTTGAATTTGTGTCCCTAGATTTATGGCATCTGTGAAAAGCTTTGAAAGTTTTGAAGTACGTCGTGTTATCTTAAGATACATAGTATAATTAAGATGTGTGTTGGGTAATGTTGTCAAGTACTCATGTGGTGAAGTAGTGATACTAGTATAGTAGTTCTTCATTTTCCTTGTTTGTCATTTGGCCACTTGGTTTATTCGCAACGTGAAGTATGGTTGATGCTATAGAAAATACATTATTAAGTTTGTGAACCCTTCACGAGACGGTGTCTAAGACTTGTAGTTTCGGTGGTCTGCCCTTAAGCACAAACTCTGTGTTATGTGACACTGTTTGGAGAGACTTTATACAGACAGCTAATGTCTCCAGCCTCATAAGGATGTTAGGTTTGATTTTTTTTTGTGAAATACAAAAAGAGACATTCCCTGCACCAGTCTAGGAAATGTTTGTTTGATATTCGTTATTGTGTGACCACAAAGGCTTTTATATCTCCAACAGGAGCTATTTTATCAGTTGTATTGTTCTATGTGCTTTGTGCTGTATTATTGTTTGCCATGCTCTATGTTGCTACAATACTTTAACCAGTGCTTGTTATATGATGTCATAAGTTTACCTTCAGCTGTAAGTATGGTTAATTAGTAGTGGCCTTTGTTGGGTGCGAGAATGGAATTTAGAGATACTTAAGCTACTTATCTACTTTTTAGTTGTAGTTTTTTTTTTTTTATGTTTTTTCCTTTTGTGAAAATATTGAGTAGATGAGCAGTATTTGGGAATATACTTTATCGGGTTAAAGCTATCTTTGTTTATTTGAGACATGTAGGATATGCTGTTCATAAGTAATTTTTGTTTGTGTGTGAAATAGATGATGACAACTGCTATTGATGTAATAGGCCGATATATGTTCTTCAAATATTGTGACTGGAGTAACTATTTTATTATTTTATGGAAATTGTATTGATTTGGTTTAAATTGATTTCATTGATGCCTTAACTTCTCTCCTTGTTTGGAATGTAGGTATATGTGTTAAATTTTTGGGTAGATGAAGGAAAAAGATAAAAGATGGAGCCTTCAAGAGGAAATTGCAAAGACATTTGACAAACCACTGAAACATGGCTTCTTTATTTTGGATAGTGTGCCTTGTAGTATTTCTCCTTGCTACAAACCATGTGGTGATTACATATGGTATATATGTTCTTTCTCATACATAATTCCTTTTGATTGATATGATGAGTACTAATTCAGTAATTATAATTCGTGTAATTATTAGGCACCAGTATCTTGGACGTTGGGTCAAGACATAAAGAAGAGTTTGATTATTTGAAGGACCAACACATGCTGCATTGGGTAATTTCTTTGGTTAGTAAGGTTGTGTGTCATGTCTTATCTTGTATATTTTGCTTAGGTATGTTTACTCTTTGTTAGTAGAATGTCTTGTAGCAGCTTCCGGGTATATTCAAGAAAATGACATGATCGAGATCTAGATGCTTCGTATATGTTCTTGGATTTTAACTTTCGTTATTAGGGGAATGGGTAGCTAGGGTTATTTCTTTTCATTGTTTTCAAATGCCACTTTACAGTTCTGACCTAATTCGGGTTTACTTCAGTATGTCATGTTTTTTTTCATAGCAGAGTATTCCATAAGGAGAAAGATGGATAGAAACTTGGGACCAAAACTTTCTAGAAAAGAGCAAATTATTTACTTCTGGTCACGAAATATAGCCAGAAAAATGTCTGTGTCATTTACGATCAATGTTATTGGAGAATCACTCAGCTCGTCTTGCTTGACGTATTCTAGAGGCTGAGGTAGATCCGAAGATTTCCATGAACGGCGATGATCTGGACATTAGTACATGCTGTGTTTGAATGTGTGTCCAAATCATTTAATTGTTTTTGTTTTGGATACACACAATCATTATACACACATGGTAATCTTTGCAGTCAAAAATGATGAAGGAAAAGAGTTCCTACCTTGAAATGGTTCCCTAATGGGGACGTTACGATCACAAGCTATTGGAGCTGCCTGAGGTGAGGCACATTACACTGTTATCCTTACTAATTGTGCATCGTCTATCGTTCAAATAGTTTTTATTTTACCTTAGTGTCGCACGTCTTTGAATGGCTCTCAATCAACATCTGCATCGTCTTTTGGGACCCTGAATGTAATACAGTGTATCGCAACACGTAATTTAAAACAAATTTCATATCTATCTTTCATTTTATCTAAATTGGTACTTCGATAGGTGTTGTATGAGGAATTGAAGAAGAGGTTTGAAAATGATGCTGAATTCAGAGAGAGAGAGCCCAGCAGGTTCGAGTTGGTCTATGATTTTTCAATTATTTTTAGTTTTGCTTGGTATCCTTAATTTTTTTTCTGTATATTTTAAATAATCAATAATAGGTTTGGGACAAAAGGCACCAACTTGCATGGGTGCAAATCTGCAAGATAAGCCTAGAACGTTACCAGAACGTGTATCATCGTCTCGGGTTTCCACTGTGAATGAGGGAGGTGTTATGTTTTTCCTCATTTTGATTTAAAATAGGAATGCACATCTTATTTTGGCAGTTAATGAGTAAAGTTCCATTTATTTTCAGGGTAAAAGTCTTTACAATCCCTACATTAGCAAGACTCTAGATTTATTGAGGGGAAAGGGTTTGACTATAGACGGTGAAGGAGTAATTATTGCAGGACGAAAGTTACCTCTTGCGGATCTTACAGGTTTGTGGTTAGTTTACTTTCTATTAATCTGATTTTATCAAAAGATATATCGATTGGCTAGTGTTGGAGTTTGTTTTCTTCTTTTTCGGGTTCTATATGCGCTGCAAGTAGTGTAAACGCAGAGCTCTCTGTGAAAACTGTTTGGAAATCTTGTCCTTTTTGTAATATCTCATTATGAGAGCTACAAAGACATGCCCTTTCTTTTAAAAAACGATTTCAGATTAATTGTTTATAAAAAAGCAACAACCAAATATGATTCACTTAGGCAGTGGATTTGTATCATTTGTAATTTAGTGTCTGCATATGTAGGCATGCACTTGACATGGTAAAAGCGGACTGGATTGTGCATGTGACTGATTTAGGGAAACGAGACTATATTCAAGTGTTGATCAATGTAAGTAACTTTTTATACACCGTAACTCATAACATCTTCAAATAAAGATCAAGAAATTAAACTGAATACTTATTAAGTTCCAACAATTTTCTCCCCAGGCTGCTAAACGTGCAGGGTGTATCGTAACTGATCATTGTCAGGACTCAAAAATACGTCATGTAGAATTTGGTCTTGTTGAAGGTTATGATGTAGAGAGGTTTGTTAACTTGGATGATTTGCTTGACGAAGCTAAAAGTCGTTGTAAAGAGAAACTCGTGAGACAAGGTATACCGAGTATTTTTCATTCTAGCTTTCGAACCTGTTTGACCTGTTTCAGCTGTTGAATATTTTTCATATCTCAAATCAATCCATTAATAGGTTAATGTGTCGATTTAAAATGACTACATTTGCATATTTTTTTAGCAGGGTCGGCTGCTGAGTGGACTGCTGAGGAGCTTGAGAATACTGCTAAAGCACTCGGATATGGTGCTGTAAAGTAAGATGTTACTGATTATTGTACTTATGATATCAGTACCAATTATATGAGTAGAGTGGTAAATTTTAATTTCCGAAGAACTTGCTGTATATTTTTTTTCTCCAAAAGATGGTTAAGGAAACAAATTTACAGTATTATTTATATCGCAATAAAAAATGCTTTCGGGCTATTTTCTTTGTTTCACAACGCAAGATACCTCACTTTATGGTCAAGTTGCGTGCTTATTCATATTTTATGCTTGTGTTCTTAACAGGTATGCAGACTTGAAGAATGCCGACAGATCGACTTATGAATTCAGTTTTTATGAAATGCTTAATGAAAAGGTATTCTTGTATTCTTCCATTACTAGTGATGTTATGCATATGTATATTGTGTTGTCTCATTAATTTGAAATCTTGTTTCTAATTTGCTCATATATAGTCTTTGATATGTATATAGGAAAATACTGCTGTATATTTACAGTATACACATGCTCGAATTTGTTCAATTACCAAGAAATCAAGTAAAAAGATCAAGAAGTTAAAGAATTTAAAGGTAAGAATTTCTTTTCGTTTCAATGTTACTTCATAGACACATGTCTGCTAGCTATTGCTCAAAATGTACGCACAAAGAGGGGGCACTATAATCCACAGTGCCATGCCATCATATAAAATTTCAAAACCTTATAATATATAGGTTGGGATTTACAGTATATAGTATAACTGTTTGTTACAGGAAAGAGATCTAGAGAAGCTAACATTGAAGAACGAAAAAGAACGTGAGTTGGGAGTACATTTACTTCGGTTTACTGAGGTATATCACGATCGGTTAAATTTCCCATTTCCTGGACGCTGTAATGGTTCAAAATTGAATTATTAATACAAATGAAATATGTATTCCAACTCAACAATTGTTATAAGGACGTTGAGATGTTTAAATGGTGTCTTAATTCATATACTTGAATATAATTATCTGCATTATATTATACTGTTAATAATCTAACTTTCTTTTTTTAGATTCTTACCGAGGTTTGCAAAGCTGCTATGCCACGTTACCTGTGCGACTACCTTTATGGTTTATGCAGGATGTTTAACAGTTTATACTCTTTTGAGGGTAAGAAGGTATATTTGCTTGCATATACACTTTTTTTCATACAATATTGAATTTAATCCTCGTTTATCTTAAACCAAAGTTAATTTTCTAAAAGTTTATAGAAAGACAAATCTGATGATAATTGTCCGGAGTTAACCTAACTTTGAAAGTATTGGCAGGTTGTTTGCTCTGGTGAGAAGACCGGTGAGGAGACGAGCAAGTTATTGTTGTGTGAGGCAACTAGAGTGGTAATCAAGAAATGCTTTCATCTTTTAGGGATCACCCCTATCCATAAAATTTGATCTTTAATTTTACTTTTTTCTGGATTGAGTGATCTTTTAAGAATCGTGCGACTGGTTAATTTTTGAAGCAAAAAGTTGAATGGGGTTAGATTGTTAATATTGTTGCAAGTAAAATGTTATGTGATATCTATCTTCAGCATGATCCTGAGTATCGTCTGCATGTTTGGGATGACATAACATAGTAGTTAGTTATACAAAAGAGCAGAATAGTGGTCGTGAGCCGATCTGACCCGAGCTAAAATTACATGGTTTGACCCGTTTTCCACTTTTAAATACTGTAATTGGAACTTCACCTGGCTATCATTAGTTGAATCAGTGTACTAATCATTTTACAAGCGAACTCCTGAGGGAAGATATCCATATAAAAACGCCAACCTAAAATTAGGCTTGGAAAACACACAAAGCCAAACCAATTTATATGGGAATAGTAGTACATTTGATTTTGGGTAATCTCTGTGGTGGAGTTACGCTTGAATGTTTGTGCTTGCTTCTTGTTTCTGACTAGATTCATATTCATAGAAACCTCTTGACTCTCAGAATTTTAGTAACCGAAAGAAACTGCGGGATACTATATACGTTAGTAAAGCAAAGAGTGACCAAGAATCCTGTCATCTCATTCATATTACATTAACCAGTAGAATCATACAGGCATATTCTTCAATCATTGCCCTTCTACTTTGTGTCTTGAGGCGTTTCTTCCGCAAAGTGTCATATAACATATAGACAAGCAAAGTCATTCCATAAGGTCAAAACGTTCAGCTACTAAATTAGGTTTTCGCCAGAAAGACCATTGGCATTTACCTATGGCGGGCACACCCTTATCGCTGAAGTATTTCTCTGGTAAAAGGCCTCTGATATAACTGATATTGAATATCGCTATGCTATGTGTACTAGGTTCCTTGTCTGTTTTAAAGCAAACCAGCCGGGTACCCACGCGATGCGGCGGCGGATACCCATGTGATTAAATTTTCCGATGAAAACCTTTTCGAAATACTTTTTTTATGGTACAGATTTCAGCTCCATGATGGTCGGGGATATTCATGTGTTATAAATGAGTTGTTATAAATTTTTAATGGGTTGTTATAAGTCTTTATATGGTTTAAAAGGGATGTATCAATATTGAAGGCGTTTTGACATATGCATCACTTATTGTCGATTTTGTTTTGAATATGTGCATGCAGGGGCGGAGCCACTTTGTAGGTAGTGGGGGGAAAAGCCCCCAATAAAACTTCTCCGAATGGGTTAAATTAGTAGCCGAGAGTTCGTGTTTTTTCGTGTTTTTCCTGAAATTTCTGTTTTTTTCGTGGTTATAAATGGTCAGAATCGTTTGTTGTTTGCGTGGTTATAAATTTTTCGGAATCGATTTTTACCGGTTCCGTTTTTTTTCGTTATAAATGTTCGGAATCGGTTTTTACATCCGTGAGTCGGTTTTTATTCGGAATTTAAAACTTATCGAACATTTATGTTTAATAAACTTGTTAATTATCAGAACATATTAATAAAAAACACAGGGAAAAAAAAAAAACATACTAACAAATACAATCTAACTTTTTATTTGCACCGGAACATACTAAAAAAGTACAACCATAAAGTTTATTTAAACAATAAAATTATACACTAAAAATATATAAATACTCAACCTACATTTCGAGCTTCGGCATTGCAATCACCCGTTATAGACCGGTCGTTTTTGAGAGAGATCTTATGTTGAGCGAGCTGAGCGCGGTTTTTGAGGGTGCGCGAGTATGCTATTACTTGTGTCCCTGAGTATGTGCTATAATTCCCACGCTGAGTGCCATGCGAGCTTTTTCTTTCCTATCCCTAACAACTACATTGAATCCACCACAACCACAATAAAGAAAGCTTGAATAACAATGACAACCGTACACACACATCATGATGAATAACCAAAAACGAAGGATAAACTTTTAACCTTCTAGATCATCATAAGAGGAGCAGCGGGTGATGCGGTATTCATGATTGAGATTGAGCATTTTTTGTCTCTACATCTATCCTTGAAGTTGTTTGTCGGAAATATGATGGAAGTTAAGCTTCAAAAAGATTGATCTATTAAGAAAGTTCTTTTCTTGTTCAAAACAACAAAAACACAAATGAAGAAGAAATTGAAATCATCTTCTCAATTTTTCTTCTTCATGAAGTTGTGGGTGATGTAGTATTTCTTGACTCATAAACTCTTTTGTGTAATTAAGTTTTCTGATTTCGTAAAACCTATTAACGGTTATAAAAAAAAAAAAAAAAACCAGTTTTAACCGGTTTTTTTAAAAAAACCGGTTAAACCCGGTTTTAAAACCGGTAAAAAACCGGTATTGTTAAAAAACCGAAAACCGGTCTAACCGGTTCGGTTATATTTAACCGGTTCGGTTTTAAAAAAACCGGTTTTTTTAAAAACCGGTTTCGGTTTTTTATACCGGTTTTTAAAAAAACCGGTTTGTAATTTGTGCAACAACTAGAGCAAAATTGAACAAGTATGAACTTTACGACAATTTAATTTTATTTAGATGTAACTTTTTTTTTGCAAGCTTCAAAATTTTCCAATATAGCCCATTCCACAATTGACAATTTTCCACACAACTCTATACCTAAAAAAATAAAAAATAAATAAAATACATAGTCCTAAACAAGCATGAGATAGTTCCAGATCTAAGAAAAAAATTTGAAAGATGATACGCTCATATAATATGTTTTAAAATATTCATATAAAACAAAAATCACGATTCTATGTTTACAAAAGAATCACCAAAAAACGATCTTATGTTACATTTCGGATCTAGAAAGATGCTCAGATGGTGGTCGCCGTGAACGTCGACGGTGTTGTTTCCGACGTTGGTGACGTTCTCCGGTGGTTGTACACCAGTGGTGTTGGTGGGCTGTGAGATTTCAGTGTTGTAGTTTTTTATACCTCCTTATGTTTATGATATTACACTTTAGTACACATAAAAAGTGTTTCTAGTCGGGTTCAAATGGATGGACCATTACAAATGAACTACATTAATACACTTAAATAGACTGTTACAAATAGACTACATTAAATACATTTAAATGGACTGTTATAAAATAGATACTTAATTTTCAATTAATTGACCTCAATTTTGATAAAACATATACATTATAAATTTTCTCAAAAAAGAAATATTTTTTACTTAATTTTATTTTTAGAAATTGACTAATGTTTTATAAAGTAGTATATATATAGATAAAAGGGATAAAGCCGTATAATACCAACGAACTTTTCAAAATTTATCGATTTTGTACGTGTAAGTGTTCTCATGTGCACATTTTAATGATGTGTCACGTTATTGATGTGCCACGTGTCAGCCTATCACGTATGACACGTCATCAAAATGTGCAAATGAGAACACTTTATAATAAGTACACGTACCAAATTCGATAATGTTTATAAAGTACACGAACCAAATCGATAAATTTTAAAAAGTTCGTTGATATTTTGCGGCTTTATCCCTAGATAAAATGATTAATAGTTCCACGGTTAGCATCATAGGCTTTATCAATGATCGACAATCCACAAATATTACACTTCTATTCTAACATCATATCAAACTTCCTTTTAACGGTGCACTAAACTTTGAGGGTGTATACAATATAAGTCGCTATGACTTTGGAAGGCGTTTTGACATATGCATCACTTATTGTCGATTTTGTTTTGAATATGTGCATGCAGGGGCGGAGCCACTTTGTAGGTAGTGGGGGGAAAAGCCCCCAATAAAACTTCTCCGAATGGGTTAAATTAGTAGGGAAATAGTTAAATCAGTTGCAAAAATCAGTGGTGCCCTCAACCCATAAACTAAAGTGCCCTCTACAAAAATAGAAAATATCATCAATTGGATCTTCAAAGTTATTTTTCTGGAAATTTTCGACTGGTGCAGAAGGAAGGTTGGGAATGGAAGAAGGAAGATGCTTTGGAAGTGGGAAATATATTATGTAACTATTCATATTTTATTTTAATTTGTTATTTTAATTTTGATATGATAAATGCTTACTTTTTACAGTACTTTTTTGCAGTGTTTTGAAACCCGGTTCGACCCGGCCGGGTCAACCGGTTGAACCGGTTCCGGTTGAAAAAACGGGCCCCGGGGGGCCACCAAATCATATTAAAACGGGTTTCATATTTTCGAAACCTGGTTTGACCCGCCGGGTTTTGAGTGACCCGGGTCAACCCGGTTCACAAGACCCGGCCGGGTTTCAGTTTTTTCGTGTTTTTTTCTGAATAAAGCATGTTTATTGTATATATTTGCGACGTAATTTTATTTTTACATGTTATATTTGTTAATAAATAGTTTTTATGCTTAATATATGAAATATTTCATGATTTATATACATATTTTTTTCTAATCTTTGCAAATATTTTTTTTTTTTTGTTTTGAAGACCGGATTGACACGGCGGTCCAACCGGTTGAACCGGTAACCCGGTGACCCGACCGGGTCAATTAAAGACCCGGTTTTCAAAACATTACTTTTTTGTGTCACTATTTTGTCTGGTAGCTCTAAGAGTTTATAAATAGGTGAGGTTGTTTTAGTTTAAAACTAGGCTTCAAATTTAAAGTTTAGGGAATTGATTTGCACATTTATTTTTTTATTGGGACACTTTTTTTGTGTATTACATGCTTGTACAGTGTGCTTTAACTGCTTGTATAATGAGTGTCCCAATTAAAATTTTGTATGTGCAAATCACTAGCCTAAAGTTTAAGTTCCATGATAAAAAGATGATATATGTTAACAGTTGAAGAAACACATTCATTATGCAAGTTTGTAGGTCTAATATACATAAAAAATTTGAAAATGTGTAATTACTTTGATAGATATTTAGCGGCTTATAGCTTGACTTATGTTAAGTTTACTTTATCTTACATGAACTTAATAAATTTGCATTATCAATCAGATATCAATTTATATGCGTCATTTCTTTAGTTGATATAAGTTACATAGAAAAAGTATTATTTTGCGTTTAGTTAAAACCGACCCGACCCATTTTGAATTTTACAAAAGAAAAAATTGTAGCCGTTGTTGTCATTTTTATCGCTTGTTGCCCCCTCAATTAGATTTTCTGGCTCCGCCACTGTGCATGACAACATCTGAAATGCAGGACATACATTAACTGCATATTACATATTTTACACGATGGAACATGCAGATGAATATTAGCATAATCACAGATAAAATACGTTGTTCCCAACCTAAATTTTAGTTTGAATCATCTATACGTTTATCGGTTTTTATACGTGTTGTGCGCTTTTTTTTACGTTTTGTATGTCTTTGATACATTTTTTTACGTTTATGAAAGCTTTCGCACGTTTTCGCTCGTACTCACACGTTTTCACACGTTTTTCTACGTGAGAACATGTATAAACACATAGAAAAACGTATATATAAAAAATTGGACCATTTGCCCACCGTATTTTGCAACGTTGCCAATTTGGATCGCTTTTAGCATTGAATTTTTGTGATCGTTGCCCATCTTACCCACTTAATATTTTACATGTTGCCCAAAGGGCAAATGGTACCGGGGGGGGGGGGGAGGGGAATAACGGGAGGGGGGGGGGGGGGGGGGGTGGGGGGGGGGGGGGTCCCCAACTTAAGGGTTATTTTCAATCAAGGTATCGCACTTATTTTTTTGCATAAAAAGGCGCCCAACTTATTTTTTTGGTCAATTTAGGTATTTTCGTTAAATATTTAACGATGAGTGTCGACTCTTGTTAAGAACTGCTGCCCGATCTTGATGAATGTGGGCCCTAATCTCAAAATACTCTCCTTTAACAACTTGGCTAAAATTATCCGCCTTTGAATTTTCTTCTGCTCCGTCATACATCGTGCAGGAAACCAGAGACGCAAGAAAAAAACTACTAAAATAAATAACAATAATCACATGAAAATTTATAGGCCAATAGCATCAAAATGAGTTAACAACCCAGTTAGTAACTAACCCCTATATGCAAAATTCTGATTGTTGAACCAAGTTTTAAAGAGTAACGTTATAACAAAACCCCATATTTCACAAGTCTTTTGAATATTTGAATATGTTTTAAATCTGTTCCACCGCCTACCAGGAGCAACACATATTGGTGTTTAAAAATGACTTTAGTGGTGGAGGCGGTGCTTGGTAGTGATAATGGTGGGGAGGTTTGGTGGTGGTGACGATGATTGGTGGTGGTGGTAACGGCCGGTGGACTTGAAATGTAAAACTTAACGGATGATCGTTAAATATTTAACGAAAATACCTAAATTGGCAAAAAAAAATAAGTTGAGCACCTTTTTATGAAAGAAAAAAAGTGCGATACCTTGATTGAAAATTACCCCTAAGTTAGATACCTTTTTGTGTCATTTGCCCTTCCCCAAATGAACCAAACTAGCATGGGCCAAATGGGTTTTTGCAATTATAAAATTAATTAATCTTATAGATTGAACGCAAGTCGGTTCTTTTAATTTAAGTTAAATGAATTGCACCAATGTGTTTTTGCAATTATAAAATTAATTAATTTAATGAATATACGTTAAAACAAATAAATCAAAAGCAAAAAAGGAAAAAAATAACGAAGGGAAAAAACAAGGTGAAAGCTGGAACGTCCATTAGCCCACTAATTGTAATTGATACCCATTTGGACCTGTGGCGGTCAAAACTGTTTCTAATATTAGCCCATTTAGCCCATTTTAATTATTTGGAGGGACCATTTAGCCACTTATAAAAATACCCATTCAGCCCAATTTTATTACTAATGGGCATATAAAACAAGTATTTCCTTTCCACTGGTTCTTGATTCTCCCATATTGATTCTCCCTCTTGCATCGGTTCTGCATCAGATAATGAAAAAAAAAAATTACTTATCATATTTATGTGTCTTGTAGTATTTTTACCTTTAAAGTGGCCTTGCTCTCTTGTTTTGATATGATATCCCTTTATACTTGTCATTATATAAACTATAACTTAGACCGAACTTTATCAAACCGTTTAAATATGAGATGTTTATTGGGTTTTTGCATCCAAAGGTCATTGTACTTTTTATAAATGTTTAATTTGGTCATTATACTATTTTTTTTCATTCAAGCCAATGTATTATTATTAATGTTTAAAATACTAACTAAACTTTGAGAACTTAAACAGTTGAGTCATCTATACTCTTTTTTTACTCCGCTTCAACCTCCATGTCATCAAATAACTCACGTCATTTTTGTTATTTTTTTATAATCAATATATACTTATCTTAATAAAAATAGATATATATGTTAAATTTAATTTGTTTTTTATGCATATTCTAACCGAACATTTAACATTCTAACGGAACATTTAAACAAGCTTAAATTTGTTAATCTAATTCGATGTTTATATATGTTTGTGGCGGAGTAAAACCAAAAGTACTGATCTCAATAATGTCTTTATCAAGTCATACTATAAGTTTAAGTGTACAATTGTATCATGATACTCGTATTTGGCGTTGTGCATAAGAATTGTATAAACTATTAAAAATTATAAATTATAAGTTATTATTGTTAAAACTTATAAACAAGCTTGGTTGATTGTAACTGATGTACGAATAAGTACAAATTAGAAGTAAATAATAATGTGACGTGAAAATAATAATGTGAAATTTTTTTATGACATGAAAGTTGAAATGGAGTTGACAATGAATATGAGTGACTCTATTTTATGAGTTCTAAAAGTTTAGTTACTCTATTAAGTTTAAATAATAGTACAATGACATAAACGATCAGTTTCTAATTTTTCTTTTGTTACATCTGCTACTTGCTACTGCTTTATTTTTCCCGATGGCTCAAGACTGTCTCTACATGTTCGTGCTTTTGTTTCTTGGCATTTACGTTGAATTTTTTTAAGACTTTTATCATAGGATGTTATTTCAATTTAGTTGAAAACTTCTCTATTGGAAATGAAATATTTTCTTGCTTATTGAATTATTCCGTGTGTTCACTTGCTTCAAATTTAGTTTAGTTGATTGTTTTGTGTATTTGTTTTTTAATCAAGTAGTGGTAAATAGGATGCATAAATACGAAGTATTCTATAATGTCACATATTAGGACACTAATGCTATTAACTAAATATGGGACAACATGTCTTTTATAACACCAAATTTAATCCTAACAAAGCACCTATGTATTATAGAGGTGCGCAAACCGGTTAACCAGTTTCGGTTTCGGTTCGGTCTGTCGGGTTCCCAGACCGGTTAGACAGGTTTTCGGTTTTTTTTTGTTTTTCGTGATTTTATACGCAATAAACTGAATAAACTTCAACTTTTATTTAATAGAAAACATAATACATTAGAAACGAAATACATCGGAAAGGAAAATACATCAAACCTAATACATAAACTTAAAACATAATCGAAATCAACATCTAATCGGAAGGCTATTCGGATTCGGACAAAGTCAAATCAACGTTTTCTCCTCCGGAACTGGATCTGTTGGACATAGCTTCGCTAGCAGCTTCATCTAGTCCGATTTCTTCATCCGAAAGTGGTATCGCTTCATTATCTTGCACCTCTTCTTCCAAGATATTTTCTTCAAAGGCTAGAGAGTGTTCAAGACTTGATGTGTTTTGTATTCGATCTTGTGCGTCCAAGTGATCCTTTAGATACATACACATCTCCAAAGAAGCTGGTGTTAGTCTTGCTCTTTTGATTGATAACACCCGTCCACTTGTTGAAAAAGCGGATTCGAAATCTACCGAAGTAGCTTGAGCCTTGAACACTTAGCATATCCCGGGCCATTCGGGATAGAATGGGAAACATTGATTCCTTTGCCTTCTAAAAACCAAACACATCAAAACCTGCAAACTCATCGGGCCAAAGATGGGAAAGAAACTCGCTTAAGAGATATCTCTCATATTCAGAGCTCCCTAAATGATCATTCTTTGCCCGTTTTTTGGATTGATCTTTTAACCGGTGGAACAAATTAACCATCAGATTACCTCCTGATTGAGTTGATGAATGGGTTGATTGAGTTGTTGGGTTACCATATTTCAGATAATAAGTATTATACAAACCTTGAAAATATCCGTTGAACCTTTCTTTTGCCTTAGTTGCAAATCCATCATCAAAACACTCCAAATCAATCGTAATCGACTCGATAAGAAAATCTACCCCAGAAACATTGAAATATGGATTTAAAGCGGCCGCACAAGTGATGACCGTTGGCATTTTTTCAAAATATTTCATAAACTTTTTTTTCATTGGTTTAATCATACTTGAATACATACCACCATTAAGTTCAAATTCGGAAAGTTTGTTACACATCATGTATATTTGTTGCAATACCAATGTAGATGTTGGATAATAAACCCCGGACAATAGTTTCGTGGCATTGTAAAACACTTCAAGTAATTTTGTTAGATTTTCAATATGGACCCAATTTTCAACCGGAAACGCGGTACACTTACTCGCATCGGACAAAGTCTCATGAAAATAAACTAAAATACCTTTCTGTTTTAAACCACATTGGAACATGTGATAGGTGGAATTCCACCTTGTCGTAACATTCCAATTAGGTGATAAACAAGGTTTCTTCGCTTCTCTACACAAGTGAATATATAATTGATAGTTTCTAGTACCCGATTTAAATATATCTTTTAACATTTGTTTAAAAGATTCTTTGATTGCATTTATCAGGGCCACCTTTAAACCGGATTGCACAACCAAGTTAATGATGTGTGCAACACATCGAATATGATAAACTACGCCCTACATTGGTGGCTCGTATCTTAATCTTAGTTTACCGATTGCTTTGGTATTGTTGCTAGCATTATCCAACGTAATTGACAAAATTTTATCTTCCAAATGAAAATCGACAAACACTTTTTTCAACATTCTAAATAAAGCACCACCCGTATGGAGAACCAGAAAGTCTTTGAATGCAATAACCCGCTTCATCATTTGCCAAGTTTTGGGCTCAATCCAATGTGCGGTGACACAAAGGTACGAACCGGGCAAACCATGAGGGGCGGACCAAACATCCGTTGTGATGTTGACACTAGCATTTAAATTAAGAAAACTATCTTTTAACATTTGTTTAGACGCTTTCCATAATTTCATTGCATCACGTTTGAGAGTAGTGCGACTTACATGATTGTATTTTAGTTGCATATGGTTCTGAAACACCCTCGTCGTTTGAGCGTTGTCAAAGTGATTGAATTGTAAGCCTTGTTGAATCACCAAACCCACGAATTGTTCACGAAGAACATCCGGATTAAACACAAAAACACTCCCATATAGAGCCATAAACGATTGCCCCGCTTCCGGAACCGTATTGAGTGCCTCACAATGCGGATGGTTGATATAATTCCTCAACGTCGAGTTGGATCCCGACGACAAAAAACCAAAGCAATGCTTACATTGACCCTTGGTTGAGTTGTCCGACATCTTGCAAAGGTTGAAGTGTTGCCAAATATCGGGGTTTCGGGTGGTTAATAAAATTTCAAGGATCGTCGGTGCACTTGAAGAACCAACACCGGTGGTAGTTGAACTGGATTGAGTTGCCATTAGTGAGAGAAATTCGGTTTTGCTTTGGAGAGTGTTTTTTTGCTTAGGATTGTGAGTTGTGTAAGTTGTGATTGAATGTGTAACACAACCCCTCTATTTATACTTAAATAAAAGGGCTAAATAACAAACATTACACCCAAAAAGTCAGAAAAACGCTCCTCCACGGTCCCCCTACGTTAGAAAAGCAAGATTTAAATTTTGAAAAAAAAACCGTACGGAACCGGTTAATCGAAACTGGTACCGGTTTGAAAAACTGGTACCGGTTTGAAAAACCGGTCCACGAACCGGTCGAATCCTCAAACCTCGAACCGGTCTCAAACCGCCGGTTTGGCCAAAAACCGGACCGGTTTTGGTCAAAATCGGGTTTGACCGGTTCTGATTTCTCGGGCAGTTCGGTTCCAAGAACCAGTTTTTATGTGCATCTCTAATGTATTACGACCCTTTTCTTAGTACTAAATAAGACCTAATCCATTATTTCTTCGTCCTATGAAAATGTGTATTAGGACTCGTGAAAGTGTCTTAAAGTATATAACACTTGGGTAAGCATATATTAGAACGTCGGATAGCATCCTATTATGTGGATTATTAGGACGTTATGTGGATTATTAGGACGTCATTTTGGTCGCATAAACATTTTTTAGGACCAAAAAATTAGTTTTCAAATGTTTGAGTTTATTAGGACGCCGATAAATGTCCTAAATATCTATTATAACCCCTTCTTACGGGAAACATTTATTTTGGTCCTATTAGGTTAAAGGTCCTATAAACTAATTTTATAGGACACTAACAAGCCTCCCAAGCCGCTTTTTCTTGTAGTGAATTTATTTATTAATATCATGTTGTACGCAATATGCGAGTTTAATATGTTTTTTCTAATATTCTTATATAAACCAACACTTCTTTTATAACGGTTTCACACCATACCGCTTTAAAAAAATCAAAAAAACTATTTTATAGAACACTTTATCGTAAAACCGTTCCAAAAAGAACTTATTTAAAATGGTTAACTCTCACAAACCATTTTATAGTACGGTTTCTAATAACCGCTATATAAAAATGTCCTTTTTAAAAAATTTCATAACTAAAAAGCGGGATGTTATTCCCTCTCATTTCTCAATTTTCATGTATTTTACAACGATTGTTGAAGAACCGTTTTAAATAATAATCAATGCACAAGCACCCATATATCTTATCTCCTTTTATCATCTTCAAACTTATTAAAAGCACACTCCACAAGCTGAAGTAGGGCTGAGCATACGGACCGTTCGACCGGACCGAACCGGAAAGCCGGACCGAACCGGACCGACCGAACCGGACCGAACGTTTATCGGTCCGGCATTTTGGACCAATTCGGTCTTCGGTCCGGTCCGGTCGGTCTTACCAAAAACCCGAGGATTATGCCTTCTAGGACCGGACCGGACCGACCCGGACCGACCCGTCCGGCATTTTGGACCAATTCGGTCTCGGTCCGGTCCGGTCCGGTTTTAGACCGATGCTCACCCATAAGCTGAAGCACCACCTACACTTTTTGGAAACTGAAAGCACAATGACTTCATAAACTAAACTCATCAAAACTGTGACTCACACACAACCACGAGTGTGCACCAAGTAATGTTCTCTACTTTTATTCTATATTTTTAGTTTCAAAATTTGTTTCTTTTATAGATCTAATGATTTTATTTTAAAATTGTTTGTTTTATAGATCTAATGATTCTATTTTAAGGTTTTTTTGGGTTTTCTTCTCACCCCTACCTATCTCATTGTTAGAGATGATTTTCTATCCTCCATTATTCAAATATGAAGAAAAACTTTGTTTAAAGAACATTGTTTAGAGAACATGAGTTGCATACAAATTGTTTATAAAAAAAAACATGATTACAGTTATTATTAAATAGATTTCATCTCCGTCACCTTATTAACGACAACATAAATCTTATTAGAAACTTTACAAATGATGTAAACAAATTAGCATCTAATGACACATACAATTAGGGGTGAGCACGGTCCAAGGACCGGACCGGACCGACCTTGTACCGAGACCGAAAGTACCCAAAACGCCGGACCGGGGACCGGACCGAAACGGTACGGTCCGGTCTGGGTCGGTCTTCGGTCCGGTTCGGTCCTACACGGCTTAATCTTCAGGTTTTTGGTCGGACCGGACCGGACCGAGGACCGAATTGGTCCAAAACACCGGACCGAAATACCTTCGGTCCGGTCCGGTCGGTCCGGTTCGGTCCGGTCTTCCGGTCCAGTCGACGGTCCGATATGCTCACCCCTACATACAATGACTAATCAATGAAAATATTCTATCGTTAGCTGGCAAATTTTTGATATGCTCCGACCTTTTTTCTTTCCAGCAATCATAAGCAACCAATCCTAGTCATCGACTAGACGAAAATTATAAGAATTTCCGGTTCGGTTTTAAAAACCATAGAATGATGTAAATAAACTCTTAACGATATACTAATGAATCAATGATTTTATTAAATAAAGTATTGGACTGACTGAACCATTTTGGGTTTATTGAGAAACTTACCGTTATGGGCTTCAATATGGACAGCCC
>BQNB010090889.1:0-27026 GCA_026074375.1 Tanacetum coccineum | reverse complement strand
CAAGATGAGCATGATGGGTGAACTTAACTTCTTCCATGGACTACAAATAAAATAAATGGAAGATGGTATTTTCTTTAATACCAAACTCACGAAAGACGAAGAGCGTGAGTCGATAGATAGTACCAAGTATCGAGGCATGATAGGTAGTTTATTATACCTAACGACAAGTAGGCCCGATATCATGTTTAGTGTCTGCCTTTGTGCCCGCTTCTAAGAGGCTCCCAAAACCTCTCACCTTGAAGCGGTTAAGCGTATCTTTCGATACATTAAAGGCACTACGCACTTAGGATTATGGTATCCTAAGGGGACCGACATAGAAACCGTAGTATATGCCGACTCTGATCATGCGGGAGATTATGTGGATCGAAAGAGCACTAGCGGTATTTGTACGTTCGTGGGATGTTGTTTGACATCTTGGTTCTCGAAGAAACAAACCGCTCTTGCTATATCCACTACCGAAGCCGAATACGTAAGCGCCGAAAAGGCATGTCAACAAGCACTATGGATGAAACAAGCTCTCATCGACTACGACGTACGACTCGACGACGTTCCCATCATGTGCGATAACAAAGGCGCGATTGACCTTAGCAAAAACCCGGTGCAACATTCTCGTACCAAACACATCGAAATTCGTCACCACTTTCTTCGTGATAATGTTCAGAAAGGACATATCTCAATCGAAAAAGTGCCGTCCGTCGACAATATTGCCGACATTCTCACTAAACCCCTTAAACGTGAATCGTTTAACTATCTACGTCTTGGCTTAGGAATGATGGAACACATTCCATAAATCACTTTAGTCCGCTTCTCCTTCTTCTGTCTCAATTCTAGTCCGTGTTCCATTCCGTGTCGTGACAACTTGAATACTTCATCCGAAGTACTTTAAGCATTTTTAATTCGCGAAATGCAAATTAAGATGTCACTCCTCTTCGTAAAATTTTTGTCAAAAACTGAGTCCAAAACCCTTTACTGAGGGCGGCCCCCATACCATAGGCGGCCCCCAATATATTTGGGACCGCCAGACATTATGGGACCGCCATCAGCAGACACTAAAATTGAACACTTAACTAAAAATTCTTCAAAACACAAAAACAAACACCCCCTTTCATATCTGCAGCGACGAACACGACTCAAACCACCCAAAAACTCAAAATCACCCATTAAAACACAAATTGAAGATAAAATCAACACCTACAATCATCCACAACATCTTAAAGATCATCAAGTGTAAGTTATTTTATCTATTTTCTTTCAATTTGAGTCTAGGGTTCATGATGAACACTAAAACTGAAATTGGGGATTTTTCATTCTTGTTTCAATATTGTACAAATAAGACTACTAGGATGCAATGTATAACTAATATGCTTCCCGTAGACATAGGAATTGCAGACATTTGTGAGTTTGTTGAAAAAATTGATTTCGAACCAAAACCCCAATTTTATTTTCAAATTACTCACGTTAGGAACATAATAAAATTGTGGTTATGCATTGTTAATACGACTTAAAAACGTTTTCAAACACATGCATAATGATCTCATGAACAAAGGTCAAAATACATAATTCATATTTATTTTTCAAAATGTTTGGATGAGCAAAATCAAACTAAGGAATGTTTTGGATTAACTCTTAAGATTTTAATTTTTAGGTCGAGTTAATCGTTACTCCACATTTGTTACATCTAAGCACACACTATGCAACACATGTGTAAGAGATTAAAATATGACTTTGATTGTTTTATTTTAGGTAACAATGCCTCCAATTACCGCACTAAATCATCAAAAGACCCGAAACTACATTTCACTCATATCAAATGAATTTAATCAACCATTACAAAACACAATTGCTAGTCTTGAAAAATGATATTTTCATAAGGGTAGGGTTGTGAGTCAAAATTTTGAAAACATGAGTCACATCCGTGCTAAGTTTGAATCAATTGATTTTGATTGTTTGTTGAACATAAACGAACAAATTGCTCCTTGTTTTGTTCTCGAGTTCTATAGTCACTACCTTTTTGATAGAACTTCACGGGTATTGTGTGGTCACACTTTGTTATACAAAGTAAAGTCCTTCCGCGCTCGCTCTTGAGGAAAGTCAGTCAAATCTTAAAAATACCGTGCAAAGGTCAAGTGTCACACACCGACATGTGGTCAATGTCGACTCTTGTCAGATAAGTGTGCCTAGGCAAAGGTCGTTAATTAAACTTACTCCTCCGTATCCAATATCGTCAAGTCTCTCATTCAAATCTCGACAAGGTTAAGCACTCATACGAAAAACAAGAAAAACCCTTTCGTCGACAAATACGAAACTTAACTCGCGAAATTCAACCTCAAATGAAAAACCATGGGTTATACTTTCATGAAAATGCTATTTTCTAGGAGGTCATAAAATCATGTCTCCGCGTGTCATTGTTATATGCTTATTAGCATGAAACCTCCACATCGATACAATCTAGCAATTCTTCCTCTCTCAAAAGAAAGGAAAGGGGATCGAAGCAAACGATAAGGAAATCGTAAACCTTATGGAATGCTTATGGACTATATTGTCAAACATTGTTTATGTCCGTCTTTCCTGAGCTAGCAATTGATCGCTACATCTCACATGATCGAGTCATGCATCCCCTCGCTCCTCATTATGAGCGAAAGACGCGATCGGATCGTGGCAAGAAAAGACCTCGTGAATCAAATGCTAGCTCCTCCTCCACCACTTTAAATCATCCATCCTCATCTCATCCGTTGGATGATACCCTTGATGAAAATGATGATGAATCATTTCATTCCAACTCTTCATCTCCGTCCCAAAACATCTCCTCATCGTCCAATGTTGTCTCTAGAGTCCGTCAAAACCCTCCTCATGAAAGTCATAACTTGAACACCTATCTCTCCGAAACTATTAATCTTCAAACTCAACAACGAGATGCTCACCGGGAAGGGTTAAGGTCAATTGGACAAGCTCTCAAGAACATGATGGGTGGAAAACGGAAGTGAACATGTTGGCATAACTACTAAGAGACTATTATTATTATTATTATCTTTCTTGTTTAATACATTATGTCTTTTAATATATTATTAGGACTAGGAATGGCAAATGACAATTGCATTTGACTTGGATGATTTTCTCCATCCTATCAACGTTCTATGATTAGCAAATTTTATGAATGTGACATGCGAACAATGCCACTACTTGCTAAATGATTTGCATGCTAGTTTAGGACTACATATTATTGCTTGAATTAGTTGATTCTTGAATTTGGTAGATGCCAAAATCACTAGACTTAAGAAAGAGGGAAAACTGGAAATTTTCATTCTTCCAGAAAACGGCCCCCTTAAATACCCGGCGGCCCCCTAATATATTTGGGACCGCCTGGTGATATGGGACCGCCACCAGGGGGAACGAAAATTTTGAGTTTGCCTCTTTTTCTGTATCTTTGACCTCCTACCTACATTCTCAAGCTGTCATTTCCCTGTTTAGCTAAACCATCTTTGGCATCCTCTTCCATCCAAACCATGCTTTGCCATGTTATACTATCCTTCCTATTATTTAAATCATCAAATTCTCATACCTCACTACCACCCTCACCTTCTTCATCCTCTTCTTCTTCATCATCAATGTCTTGCTCAAACCACCATTCCAACTTCTCTAGAAAACCAAGAATGTCGGTAAGACAAGTATGGAAACGCAAAACATCCACTCCAAAATCATCACCTTCTTCCCAAAAAAAAAAAGGGGAAAAAAAAAAACCCCCCCCCATTTAAAATTCCCCCCCCCCTTCCCCCCCCCCCAAACCCCCCCCCCCACCCCTTTTTTCCCCCCCCCCCCCTCCAAAGTTATGTGACAAGATCCTTCACCACCATCATACAATCCCTTAAGAGATCAAATGATCAACCAACTCCACAACATCTCCACCATCCTTGATTCACACACTAATCCATCCAATGCCTACATTCATGCACCACCTTCACCACCACCACAACAAATTCATCCTCCTTCTCATGCTCAAGTTGAATTTCACTCAAGCTTTTGTCATTGTTGCAAGTTTTCTAGACACCAATTCCACTCCTTGAGAAATGAAATCAACTTCATTCACTTTCTTCTTACCCGTCTCATACCACAAACTCGTACCCCTCTAAATCATGTGTCACCAACCCCCTTTTTTCCCTCTTTAATTAATCATTCTCATATGATTAATCTACCTAAATAATCGACCTTCCATCTTTTGATTATGGTATCTTCTACATTCCAAGAATCCACCCCCCCCCCCCCCCTAAAAAAACAGTTTTTTTAAAAAAAAAAAATAAGACTATATCTTATTATGTCTTATGATTATCTACTGTTCATTGTAATGAATCTTACACATATTTGGAATTATCTTTGCTCGCATTAGCCCCTAGTCTTTTATTTTATTTGTATGAATTCTTATTGCATTATGGCTATTGATGAGTTTTCTGATTGTTGAATGAAACTCTCTTTGGTTGACTTAAATCTAATCTGGCCTTAAAAAAAATATTTGTCTTGCACTTGTATCTCTAACTTTATTTTGTAGCAAACAATTTTTGCAAGATCGATCCCTTGGTGCCTCGAACAAGGGGGAACATACATCATGAGGGAGTGCTTTGGATATACGTTGATTTCTTCTTCCTACAAACTTACTCGCCATACATCACTTGGTTGAATCGACAAAAAGAGGGAGAAATAGAACAAAACTCATTAATAATTTTGTAACTTTTAATTTTATACAAAATGAGTTTATATTTTGTCATCATCAAAAAGGTGGAGATTGTTAATACAAATAATGTCTAAAAATGTTATTTATATTTTTTGACCTCTCAACGTTTTGATAATAACAAAATGAAAAAACATTTACAAATTATTAATCGTAAAATTCCATTTCTAAGATTAGTAATCACTTAAGGTATGAACAAACAAATCATTAAGCATGATTAGTGATCAAGAAAATATTTTTCTCTTATCCATTAACATTAAAAAAAAGTTTGTTTTGTTTTGTTACAAAACAAATTCCACAATATTAATTATACAAAATATTTTCTAATTAAAAGAAAAGTTTTATTAAAAACTTAAAAATTCAAATTCAAATTTTCCCTCCAAAATGAAAGGTTCCATACCAGATACAACATTCCTCACAAAAAGACAAAAAAAGGAGCGTGGTCTACTGGCGGCCACCTTATATATCTGGGACCGCCGCCAGTGACCGTTGGATTTCCCTGCCTATAAATACTGCTCTATTCCTTGTAGAAAATCAAACCTCTTTGCACGAATTTTCTCACACTTCTTTCTCTCTCTAAAAAACCTTTTTGTTCTCTGCAATACATATCATGATCACAAAACATCTCTTGATCTTGTTTCAAGTGATCTAATCTCTTCTTCTCATCTCTTCCCTCTCATTCTAGTGCAAGAGAAGAACACTCGTATTCGCCAAAAACGAAAGTGTGATTAGTGATCTCTCTCCTTTCTTCGATGTAAACAAATCTCTATTGTAAATTATCTTGTGTATTTGTGGGATTCGGGATTTGTGGTAAAATCCGAAGTGTAGAGCTAGTGATCATGTAGTGATTGTTGAAGTGGGTAGAGTGGTTCTAGCTAAGATTAGACTCGTCATTTAGCTTATTGTCGAAAAATAATTAAAGACTTGTAAACGGTTTACTCCGCCTAAGGAAGCTTGTTGACATAGTGAAATCTCGAGTAGGATACTCGAGGAGTGGAGTAGGGCAAAGAAGAGCTTCGTAGCCGAACCACTATAAATCTTGGTGTCTTGGTTTGATTGTTCCTTCTCTCATCTATTTATATTGTTGTGATTGTTATTTACTATTAGCTTAGATATTTACTTGGTTGATTCATATTGTTGGTTGGTTAAACATACTACTCGAATCTAAGTATTTTGAAAGCAAAGTTTTAAAACGAAAACGAACCTTTAAACTATTCAACCTCCTTCAAGTTTCCACATACAGTATGACAGATACTGTGATAAAATGCTGAATAGAAGAGCAAAATCAAGAATCACCAACTATGATATCTTGACCAGAAAGGGTCCAATTACCTTGAAAGTATACAGAGAGGATGATACAAGTGAAATCATTACTGAGTTCAAAGCCAGTGATTTACATCTAGGTGAATGGAGAAAAGTTGTTACATCTTGCCCTAACAAAAAAGGTAAATGGTGGACTTCCATCTACAAGCAAATACAGGAAAGAATGGACTATCTCCGTACAACTGAAGCCGAACTAGGAATCGACTTGGATAGACCTCTAAGTGAACAGGATCCTTTGGATATACTGAATGATCTGGCAAACAAGAAAAGAAAGCATGCTGATGACATTCATGATTTTTTAAGAGCTAATAAAAGGCTCAACTCATCAGTTCAGTATAAAGATCATCCAGCTGGTACTGTGCTTAATGAACCTGTCCTAGGTATGATTTTGTTTAACTCATATCACAGACAGGATTTTGTTACCATTGAAGACTTTAGAGATTTCTCAAACACCATGTTATATATTATACACAAAATTTTCTTCAGACTTCACCAAGGTCCAGGGCTTGATGATCATGCCAGGACCTTCAGTTCTCTTCTGCTTGCTGAAATTGATAAGAGAAACCTGAATCCACTCAAGCAGATGAGAGTCATTGAGCAGCTGAGGCAGTAGAATGTAATCTTTTGTAATAACTTTATCTTTTGTATTGTATTGTAATGAAAGTTAGAATGAAAGGTTATCAGTTCATGTTGTTCAATTTATATCAGTTGTGTAAGAAGAAGTTGTTTTGCTCACTTACAACTGATTTTAACTTAGGCTATTTGTATATTCAAATATGGGGGAGATTGTTGGGTTTAGTTCTTGAGCCCTTTAGTCTTTCAGTAGATTTAAACATAAAATCCCCTAAGTGTTTCTCAAGCTGAAGTCTTTTAGTTTGAGTCGCTGAAGTTTCTTCAGCATCAGCTCTTCAGGTCCTTAAAAGATTAGGAAGTATCTTCACTTCAGTGTATGCAGCGGTACATAAATTGAAGAAGGACTCTTGGAAAGAGCTTGAGTTTAGCTTGGTTGACAATTCCAAGCTGAACGTTGTCTATCTCGTTAACATAAGTTAAAACGTGTTGTTTCACTTCTAGAAGGTTTACAAGGCAGAAAAAAGATTGCGTTATGTTAAAAGGAATAAAGCAATCTCCTTGGGAAAATAACTTCTAAAAGTTGGTCTAAAAGTACAACAACTTTCCTCAAAGGACAGTACCCAGTACTAAGAAAGCAAACGTGCATTAAATGGTAGTTCAACCACCCATTTAATGCTTGCCACATAGTCTAGGTTAAACTTGTAAACCCTGATCCCTTTACCTATAAAAGGAAAGGGGTTTCCAGAGTAAATGTCATCTCTTCCAGTTAATGTGATACACATTGAAGAGTTTATTTATCTCTCAAACAAACTGAACGGAACTACTAAAGCTGAAGCTTCAGTTTAGTCATAAGTAGTTTGCGTTCCTTACTCCGTACTCTGGTTAGAGTTTAAAGTTTCGAAGTGAATAACACCTCAATTGTCATTCAACCACCTTGCTATTCCGCGAGCAAGATGTCATAGATCTTATTTAATTCTAATAAGAACCTATATGTTGAAAAGTACTTTTGTGTATTTTAAACTTGTTCTCTATATTTTTCATATATATATATATATATATATATATGTTTAAAACTTATTTTGTTGTCATGGAATCTGATTAGTTTAATTTGATAAACCTTATATCAGATTCTAAGGGACCAACAGTATCAAGCGCCTGGACTTCACAAATAAACCACCAAGGATCAAGACCCAATACGCCGTATCCTGGACATTTAAATACTCCGTATCCACTAGTCAACAGTCAAAGATCCTGCACTTAATGTTATTAATGAGCGTGGACCATACTCCAAGGAAATTAATTCAAACATTCAATCCACGGTTAAACATTCAATTAATAACCATAAAGAAATTTCCTTATACGCCATACTGACTGCATTCAATACGGCGTATTGCCCCTTTTTTAGACCCTAAACTCAGTTTTAGGGAGGCAAGTGAAGCCCTAAACCACCAAGTCGACTAGTAGATGAATCAATGAGCAGAGAAGGTCCGTAGAGAGCCTCAATATCATAGGAAAACTCTTGTAATCTTCGCACAACCAAATACGCGTTCGGTTAAGGTTTCTTTATTTTAATCGTTCATATATAAAACTGTGTGTATTTTTACAATGACTATCGGCTGATACCTTTAGGTATCAGCCATGTTTATGAAGGTTTAATGTTTGGTTTGTTTATTCTCGATTGCATGCTTATTCGTTGGTTGTTGATTATGTTTATCAATTTATACTCGTTTACGTGCTTAAATATGCGACCTATCATTCAACTGGGTCTAGTCCTACATAATTAATGCGCTGCAACTTCGGTGTTGTGTGGGCGTAGGCTAAGAGTCCGGGATAGCTCTCCATATCTGCAAGTAAGTTAGTAAAGTCTCCATGAGCTAGGGTTTAATAAGATAACCATTATTAATCTCCTAAGATAGATTATAATCAGCAAATAAAATACTTTATGCGGATGCGTTAATTATGACAGGATTCAACGTGTCTAGGTCTTAGGAAGAAGTACCGCCTAAGTCTAGGAATGATATACCCCTTCGAGATAGGACAATCATTGCACTAATAAACAAACCAGCATTTTATCGGATTATTCATGGTTGATACGTTTTTCTTACATTAGTTTTTGACCGCTCCTCTATCGTTTGTTTATCTTCTTGTGTGTGTTTATTGCTTTATTTTTCATCAAAACCTTAGGTTAGATATACAAAATCATGCCAGTCTCTCAGGCTGAGAACCCCCTTTATCATTAGCTTAGGTTTTGCATAAATTAGATTAATTTAGTACTAACATAGATAACTAAAATACTAATAAATTAGATATTAACGCTCTCGCTCTTAGTGATCGACACCCTACTTACCAACGAAGCTACATCTTGACCGGGTACACTGCCCGTTAGAGTGTTGTTTTAGGTATAGTCGGCATAAAATAAATAGTAAAACTTGATACATAAAAAATAACACCTACACAACGACACATCAAGTTTTTGGCGCCGTTGCCGGGGAGTGAAGTTGTTTAATTCTTGTTTTTATTAGTGTTTTAGTTTAGATTTAGTTTAGTTTAGATTAACTTGCATATTTGTGTGTTTGTTTAATTTTCTGCATTGTATATTTTTGCATATTTGTATTTGTGTGTTTTTTCTGCATTATTACAGTCTTCTGTATATGGCGTATTCAATTTATTGGATACGGCGTATAATTTTTTTCTAAACCAATATAGCGTATTCGACTCTATCATCAATATGGCGTATTCAGTTTTGCTAAATACGACGTATTAGTCTATTTGACCATTTTCTTTCCTAGCCAATTTATTACAGGTTAAAATGGATGACCCCAACATTACTATGGCAGAGTACATTCAGCTTTAAGAAGAAAAAGCTCGGAGGCATGTAAGGTGTATAACTGAACTAGCGACGTAGGTAAAGCTGAATGATGAAGACGTTCACGACCTCAGATCTGTTGAAACTAAATTTCCAGCTATAGTCTTTAATGACACGTTAACATCTGAAGTATGCCTCTCATTGAACCACGTAATCCTATCACACCCCGCAAGGCGGAACACAGGAGTAACTTCATGGATTAACATCACAACACAATGGAGTCCCAACAAAAGGAATCACTACATGCATAACTAAATATAAAAGACACGATATGTCATGACAATACCGAAAACAAAGAAATCTTGCATAAATGAAAAAGGGTCTCATTAATACATAGACTTAACATGCCTCACAAACCTAAGAAATCAAACAGCATTCAGGAAGAATCCAATAAACAAGTACGAAACAAAAATCAGAAGATAGACTTCATATGCAATCCTAAGGTCTCTCTAGCCACTTTTAGCTTCAAAACCCTCAACATGCTCACCTGAAAATGATGCTTAAAACGTCAACACAACAGTTGTGGGAGTCATGAGGTTACGACCACACAAGTCAAGCTTAAATAACTTACTAAGATATAAAAATAGAACATGGCATGACATTCAGCTAACTAATATACAAGCTAACATGTATTCATCCAAAACAACCAAATCTAGGACGGAACGTATACCACGATCCAAGTCCCAAAGTCCGTCACAGTCATAGGTAAGAACATTACCCGAAGTCAAAGTCATAGGTAAGAACATTACCCGAAGTCAAAGTCATAGGTAAGAACATTACCCGAAGTCATCATCACAAAGTAATGGGTAGGAACGTTACCCCCGATCCAAAGTCATAACATTTAGCACATAACATATAATAGCTACATAAAAGTCCATGCGTCAATTAAAACCACATAATCACAGCAATTAAAACATTTCAAAACATATTTTGCATCATTTCTATCCCAAGAAAACATAGTAAAATGGGACTATGAAACTCACCTGATGCTCAGCTACTTGACAGAATCTTGCACACAATCTAAACATAACAAAAACACAAGTTACACTCGGTTAGGCTAATGCCCAAGCCAATGTAACAATCATATGATGGACTTCTAGACCTTATACTAAGTTTATAATCCTTTAAATACATCCCCATATCATTTTCATACCCTATATAACCTTAACCATTAATTTCTAATTTTTCAGTTTCCAGCAGAAATTTATAGTCACTTTATGACCACAAATAAAATACTAAAACACCATGGATCGGTTCTCCCTTACATACCCTAGCTCCCCAATAATTTTGAGCTACTGTGAGTTTTTAGAAGAAAAAATAAAAAAAAAAAAAAAAATAATTAATGAAAATAAATGTTATAAAAATTCATCATTACAAAGGTAATCAGATTCGGATCAGAACACACTCCCAAAAAGTGAACGTCCTTAAAAAAAACTTAGAATAGTTTTAGCGGTTACCCATTCGAACTGAGTTAAAGACACCTAAAATAGGACCTCTGATTGTTGGCTAACCCATAATTTGAATTTTACAGTAGGGTTTTACGCCCTGAAAATAAGACCTAATTCTGACCTAAAATTTACAATTTTGGACAATTGTTCTTTGCGAAAAATTATTTAACTACTTCCCGACCTCAAACCTTTCGGGGCCTGGCTTTGTGGAAACTATTCTCTCTGGACTTAGCAATGGACATAAGATTCAGAAATAAAAAACGAGTTTTATCATTAAAGATAACTTCAGTTGAACACTGCCCTAAAATCTGCCAAACCCTAAATCATAAATTAACGCGATCTAACTCTAACCGATCTCACCAACATGCTTATAATTCATCACTAATCACCCCTAATTAGTCTAACATTGTTAATTTACAAGTTTTATGAAACCCTAATTTATCCATCACTTTATTGTTACATGAATTAAAAGGAAAATTAAAACAATTAGGTTAGAACAAACCTCAAAACCTTGATGTTGATAGACAAATCACCACCTGATTCTTGAATAAAAAAAATATTTTTTTTTCCTCTTCTTTCATTGGCCTTGGCCGGTTGGAACAAAGGTAGGAGGGAGGGAGAAGGTTTTTGGTATTTATAGAAGTTACAATTGTGTTAACGGATAAATACCAATTAGAATTTGATTTGGTTTTACAACTTTGTTTCTTTTTCCCTTTTCCTTCCAAAACTGCGGTCAAACACCCCTATATATTTATTTTATATTTTTTATTTGAATTATTATTTACATAATAAACCCTTAATTTTGACATTTTTATAGAAAACCATTTATTTATCTTTAAACCTTTTAAATTAAAACTGAAAGAAATAACATAAATAAATTGCATTCTAATTTTATTTACTAACTTATATAAAAACTAAGCTCTAATTTTTAATATTTTCTAAACTAAACTATTTATTTTGTACTAACTACGAACCCTTAAAGATAAAAATACTTATACATAGAAATACGTAACACACATACAATTAGACCAACATTTTTTATGGGCACAAAAATGTGAACAAAATGAATGCCATAACAACCATAAACTCACATCAACATGAGACGATCCGCACTCATGGATTGGACCAAAACTCACTAAGATCCACATAAACAATGAATTATATAACCACTTAATTGATTATCAAGCCAAATACTAAACGGGTTAACTAACCTGCTCAAGCACATTTTCACAATATCCCCTCCTTAGGGAAATCTTCGTCCTTGCGATTTAACTACAAGATTCAGCAGCATTTAGCAACAACAGTTGATACCTAGGCTTTCATATGGTCCTCACCTCCCATGTGAAACTTAGGCCATTGCTTGAAATCTCATCTACCTTCACATCGAAACCCACTGCTTACAACTATTGCTTGCCCCTATACAAGGTACAAATAGCACAAAACAATCAAAGCAAAAAAAAATAACATCCAACTACATGAACATCGCCCGTCTTTGAGGAAACTCGTCAAAAACCTTAAGTTATGTAACAACGTCATTCATAACCTAACCCGTAACTCACAACAAGAATTGTCTTGTGAACTAAGTTATGAGTTTTGTTTACAAAGCTCAACATGCTATGAAGAAGCGCTCGACTTCGAGTTTATTCAAAATATAACATTAACCAAACCTCATAAGAACATTTAATGGTGTACTAAGGTCTACCAGTAAGCCTATGTACCCAACTTTAATTAGTACTTCCAACTATAACTTGTTCAATGAGTACGTGCAGATACATAGTTTTCATAAAATCCTCAAAACCTCGCTTCGAGTTCTAGCAGACTTTAACTATCGAAATCCTACTAGGCTTCAAACTTTTAACCTCACGATCGATAATCTTGACAGGTTTTCAACTAACTGCACAGGAGTTTTTGATGTACATTAATCTTCCAAGTGCACATGACATATGTTGCATCCGTCCAATCCTCTTATTAAAATTACTAACACATCAAAGACACTACTAAACTTAATGTAAGACAATGTCTTAATCAATAGCCGATAGACACGATCCCTTTACAATATGATCTTAAAAGTCCGCACATTATAACTTGGTGCTGACAACAGATCTTAATTTATTTTAAATGCACTACATCTTTCCAAGACGACACTTCAAACATCACTTTATCACCAACTTCAACTCTAAATGTTTACGCATATTTCCAACATAGCTCTTTTGGCAATCTCTAGCCGCTTTGAGCTTTTCTTTAATCAATATCACCTTATTTGTTGTTTCTTGTACCAATTCTGGTCCAATCGACCAAATTTCTCCAATTTCAGCCCAAAGAACATGTGACCTACACTTCCTTCCATACAACACTTTAAATAGAGCACATCAAACACCCGAATGATAACTATTATTATAGAAAACCTCAGTTAAGGGTAGATGATACCATAATTGTCCACCAAAAAAATCAATCACGCCGCTCGTAACAGATCCGCAAAGTCTAAATGGTATGCTCACTTTGTCCGTCCGTTTGAGAATGATAAGTCATATGCATGTTTTAGCCGTGTTCCCAATGCCTTCTGCAATGTCTACCAAAGCTGCAAAGTAAATCTTCCACCATGATCTGAGATGATCGACACATGCACGCCATGGCCTTGTTACTATCTCATTATGTAAAATCTTACAAAATTCTCCATTTTATATCATCACGAATACCATGTAAGGCATACCTATATTCAGGTCTATCGAGTATATAACCCAATCCGATAATGCCCACTCTGTCGGCTTAGTAACTTGGGAAAAATCTATAGTAATCTTATCCTACATCCATTCGGGTATCTCGGGTTGTTGCAATAAACCCGAAGGTCTTTGATGTTTCAACATTCACCTTTAAACAAGTCAAACAATTGCTAACATAGATAGCAATATCCTTCTCCATACATGGCCACCATACATATCTCAAAAGGTCATAAGTAGCCTTAGCTGCTCCGAAGGTACCAAGTTCGGGGGGGTGTGGGGGGGGGCGGGGTTGGGCCCTTTGATGCTTACAGCCGCCTCCCAGCAGTAAGGTCCTACACTTCGTAACAATGGATCCCATAGTTGGTCCATAAAGTACAACCACCATCATCCTTACTTTTCATTTGTTGATCTAAACTATGTAATCTTTCTGCTGGCTTGTTCTCTTCCTTGAACGCCTCACTCTGGACTGCCAGTATCATCCTTTTAACTCTAGACTGAATGGTCATAGCCATTGCTTATAGAAGTCCAGGTTTCACTCGCTCCTTCCTACTCAGTGCTCTTACCATGATGTTCGCCTTTCCCGGATGGTAAGCGAAGCTCACAGCAGTGTCTCGTAAAAGGCAACACCCTACGGCTCTGTTGTGCATAGTTGTAACTTCTGTCTGGTCAAATTAACTAACGGATCTTATGATCGTAGATCACACTCTTGTTCCATACCAGTAATGTCTCCAATCCTAAGCAGCAAACACTATGCTCCAAATTTGCTATGTCGTCGTAGTATAATTCTTCTCATGGAGCTTCAATTGTCCAATACCTAGAAACCTTCAAGAAGTTCCAAATGAAACGCCGATGCAACTCCAATCTAAGAACAATCGGTATCGTGGTTGGGGGTCCTTAGGTACTTTCCAATTCTTCACTACTTCTATCTTACTAGGGTCCACGTGAAAACCACTATTATTGACAACTTTCCTAAAGAAATGTACGTCGTGGTAGCGGAATTCTCACACTTGGACAACTGGGCAAACAACTCCTCCTTCTCAATAACTACAACACAACCTTTTAAATGTACTTCTTGGCTCCCTTTAGACATCGATATATGAGAATATTGTCTATGGAACATAATGATAAATGTTGTCCATATTAAAAGCAGATACGCTTCAAACCCGATTCATAACAACCGTTAATGCATTAGTCAACCCAAAAGGCATAACCGTAGACTCAAAGTGTCCATACCGCGTCCTAAATACGGTCTTTGGAATACCTCTTTCGTGCTTTTTCAGCCGATGATAACCAAATCGAAAATCTATCCTAAAGATATAACGAGAATCTTGTAACTGGTCGAACAAGTCGTCGATCCTGGGGAGATTCTTGGTGGTCAGCTAGTCCAACTCTCGATAGTCTACGCACAGTTGAAATGAACCGTCCTTCTTCTTGAACAATACAGGTCTCCACACAAAATGACTTGATCGGAATAAAACCGTATATCAAACAACCTGGGTTACGAACCATCGAATAGGGTAGCAAATGAATATCGAATCAAAGAGGAGAAACCATCTAAGGATTTCACATATGGAAAGAAGAGGCGGATCAAAATGTCATAATAATCCTTAAAAAGAAAGATAGAATATATGAGTACCGATGGATATCGCAAAGAAAGAATCAACAGGCGTACCACGACAAAAGAAACACATAACGAATAACAATACGTATCAAGATTGATAAATGAAAAGATAGGATTCTTATACCAATAACCGACTTTACTCGAAAGAACCAACTAAATAATATTTTTATACAAATCAATTTATAATAATAAAGAAAGTCGTTTTAATTAAAAAAATCATTTAAAAAAATCGTCTTAAATATAATCGTGTTATAGAAATTCATGTTAATCTGTGGTCATAAAATCCAGAACAAGGAGTTAACCAGTGTATCGCATCTTACCCATATAAATTACTTTAAACATCCGGTTTTATAATTAAAAATTTATAAAAAGAACAAGCATTATATATATGATTATCATACCTTATTCATAAAAAATATCAAAAAAAATAGTTTTGTAAGTCAACCAATTATCAGATGTTTGCAAAATTTAATTGTAAACATAGTGTTCTAAAAACACAATAAAGAGACATTGCCCATAAAAGTGTGTATTCATATAAAACTTTTCAAAATAGTTTTCCCCAAACACCATCAAGATATACTTCAAAAGGTTTTCATAATTCAACATTAATATAAAAATATGTTACTCAAACAAGGACATCATAATACCAAAAAGATTTAAAAATACGTAAAGACGCTAACACAATTTTTATTGTTTTTGAAAGCGAAAAAAGTACCAGAACCAATATATCCGAAAACAGTGCAGCGAACATGCCCAAGAGAAATTCATACGAAGACATTACGAACCAAAAGAAGAACATAAAGACTAATCCGTACTTACGATCAAAAGAAAAACCATAGAAAAACGTAGGTACTAACATGTCGCAACATGTTACGAAAACCAAAGGATATATAAAGAACGGAGTAATGATCTGCACTAATACTTTAGGAACAATTAGCGCTTAAAAAAAATTTTATACTCAATCGATTATCATACAACGAAAGATCCAGGGAACGTACCAATAGCCAAAGAAACAAATCCGAACAACCAATATTCATCAAGACGCCGAATAGAAAATTTAGATCATCCATACCGTCATGGTACGAACAAGGAATGCTAAAATGAGGGTTATATATCCGAGAAAATAATTGAGCAGACGTACAAACTTAATAATCGTAATAATAGCAATAACGGTTATCTGGGGTATCCACAAGCGATAGATAGAAGGAAAACTTACTAACTTCATAATTATTCCTAATATAACCGCACATAATATAACATCTTACACTACCAACACAATTCAAACACCGAGATCATGCAATCAAATGTCACACAAGTCTACGTGTGTGATGCCTTTATAATTATGTTGGCCACCATAATTATAATTGCATCCTTTCACACGTATACTTACTTATAACACAGAAAGGATGCTCCATCAAACAAATACTTACTTATATAAAGATAAAATCGAAATGACATAAAGGAATGAAAGTCTCATAGCGCCTCTAAAATACGAATATCTGAAAGAAATAATTGTTAGGATTCAGAGCTTCTATACTTAGTATTGCTAGTATAGTGATTAGTACTAGCTAGTACACACTGGTTCTACAGCCAGTATATTAGTACTGTGTAGTATAAATAGTGTAGTATGTTAGTTATATATTAGATCGCTTAATGATAGGCCTGAGTTATATTAAGGTAAGATATGCATGATCACTTGAGGCGTTTTGTAACCCCATTAGGGTTTTCCTTAGTGTATAAAAGGAACCCTACGGCATAGTTAGAATTATCAATTTTCACAGAAAACACAAGTTTATATAGTTAGCTATTCTGTAACCTAGGCAGAATATTTGCAATCAATATATATTCAAAGTTTTGTTTACATTGTTCTTCTTAGTATTACAAGTTAGATTCCGCATAACTTGTAGTATTCATAATCAGTGTTTCGCATGATAGTTATTTGAATCTATTCAAGTTAACTAGCCTTAACTAGCGAAGAATATCTATACATTAGGAATTAACTCACAATGGTATCAGAGCTTTGAAGAGAAATGACTGAATAAGAAGAACTCATTCAGATCAATCACTACCGACAATACATGATGTCTTAAAGAACCTGCACCATACATGGCACCAGTAGCGAATCTCCTCATGTGGTGTCTTCTTTAAAACGACCTATCCTCAAAAAGGTGAATACACTCTTTAAGCATGAGAGGGATTTCATACCGCACAAAACACTGAGTTGATGCATTGGGAGTAAGTAATCAGGAATGGTGATGAACCTTATGAAAAACAAAAAAAAGATAAAAATAGTGTGTGAAACTAAATACCTCCAAAGAATGCTTAAGTACGATTACAAAGACAAGAGAAAGAAAAGCTAAAAGGTAATTTTGCTTTGGCTATTCCTGAAAATATTAACTGAGGTTCCCGGGAATAAGATAGCAAAAATTCTGTGCTACTAGCAAGATAGATTTGGTGTAATGTTAAATCTAAGAAGACTAGAAGAATCTTGAAGCAAACAATTTGAACACTTTTCTGTAATCTGACACAGAAGGACTAGATAAAGCATATGAAGTTTCAAAAACTTTATCAGCTACTAGACGTTCAGTGCACTGTCTCTAATGAGGAGGCAAATGAAGAAATTCTTAAGAGCTACCCTTCATCATAGGAAAAAAGGTTGCTTGTAATTATAGAAACAAAAACGTATAAATGTGTTGGATATGATGATCTGTACAATATCCTCAAAGGTGGCTAAGCTGACATCAAAAGTATCAATTGGATCATTTCAAACTCGCATAATGTGGCCTTCTCTCTGCAGAAGACACTAACAGATTGAAAGAAGTTCATACTGCTAATGTGTTCTACTGCATCAGCATATTTCCTAGACAAGCCTCTTCATCAACATAGACTATGAACTAATTTCCATCTTTTGCTAAGCATTTCTAAATAGTCCCCAACTGCATGATGAAGAATGAAATCTGATTGAGCCATGATGATTGGGGAAGAAATGACCTTTATAATGGCGATGTGGCTATGCTTTCTATGAGGTGATATAATTTCTAGAAAAGACTGAGAAAGTTATCTTAATGGCAAAGAACCTGTAGTTTGACAAAACCAAGGTTGAATGGTTTTAACTACTATAAAAGGGGGCCATTTTGCCCAAAATGTAGAGCATCAAAGAAATCAAGGAACAGGAATGGAGATGCAGGTGATAGAAGCAGGGGACAACACCAGAAGGACTGTACCTTAAGACCTCTGATTCATAGGTTTTACAGGAATCAATGCTTTGATTGTCAAGATGACTGGATTATGTTTGGAGTTATATAGCTCAAATGACCAACTGAATTTTTCTCTTAATAGACTACACTTCAGGATCTGACACACAGGTACATCTTGTTCTAAAAACTGTGTTAAAACATATGAAAAACTTCAAAAATAGTTTGATGAACAAAGACAAACTCTTAGTAATGCTAATCTAGAAATTGTAGCTTATTAGTTAGGCCTAGAATTTGTAGAGGCATAGTTAGTTGTTTATTAGAAAAATGAAGCCAGACATGAGGAAAAGATTGCAGTATTAGAGTTTGAAGTAAAAGATAAAGGTAATGTTGTCACTAGACTTACAAATCAGTTAGAACAAACTTTAAAAGAAAAATAAGATTTGAAAGCTACACTAGAACAGTTTGAAACATCTTTTAAAAACTTAACTAAACTGATTAATAGTCAAATAAGTTCTAAAGATAAAAATGGTCTAGGATATGGAGATTAATTGAATGAAAATGATTCAAGTTGGATGACTTGTTTAATATTGTTTGATAGTCGTTCAAGTGATGGAATGAACAATCAAAACTAATGAGGTTCAAAAAGAATAGTGGATATCATGTTGTTCCTCCTCCTCTTACTGGGAACTACATGCCTCCACTAGCTGACTTATCTTTTGCAGGATTGGATGATTCTGTTTATAGGCCTACAGCAAATAAGGCTAGTGCTAGTATATCTAATGGTGAAGAAAGTGTCACTCCACCTAGCAATACTGGTGTAGAAATGCCTAGAGTTGAATCTGTTAGGCCTAGTAGAGTTATCATTAAATATTGGGTTAGTGATGATGATGAGGATATTTTTCAATCTAATGATTCCCAAACAAACAGTCAAAACCATGTAAAAAATTGAGTTTACTAAAGCTAGAATGAACCTTGAAATCTGAAAAACAAGCTTGTAGTAACTAGGATGGTCCACTCAAATCTCCTACGGTAGATAGAAAAAGATTGAATGGAAAAGACTTCAAAAACTAGGGTTGGATAGGGTCTACAAATGAAAGCCTGTTTTGTTTGTGCGTTACAGCCATCTAATAAAAGACTGTGAGTTTCCATGAAACAAATGGCTAAAAAGTCTGTTTGGGGCAAAGTATAGGAAAGAATACTGTCATAGGAAGTTAACCAAGTCTGGAACAACACTCAAAGAATAATCTTCAAATAAATTGGTTCCAACTGCAGGCTTAACTAGGTTGTGGAAGATACCAGACTAGTAACTCCCAAGCATATTTAATACTGACTACCCCCAAAACTAGAGTGAATTTTCAAAATCAAAAATAAATAATTTGTCCTAAGTCCACATTCACCTAATAGAAGGCTTTTTAATAAATCAACAATACTTAAACCAGGTTTCAAAGGAAAATGTTAAATACTATTAGAGTAAATGGTGTGTACTACTGTTTGGCAAACAACAATTAGTATGGTGAAGGGGAAAGGGGTCACTACTGATTAAGGCAGTCAGCAGGTTGTGGTTTGGAGACCTAAAAAGAAGATTAAACAATGGAGCTCAAAGACAATAGTGATCATGGATCTCAAAAAGAGTTAAATTATATTGATCCACAAGGCAGACTCAATTCATAGTGGCTTGGGTCCCCAAGAAACTGACTCTCTTATTTTTGTGCAGGGGAATCCACAACAAGCTTTAAAGTACAAAGTGTAATGTTTGACAAGATGCACTAGGCATATACAGGAACAAAGCCTTACTTACTGACTAACAAGATATTGATGAGGTTAGGCCCTTTGTGAAGTACTAGAGGTGGTAAAGATAACTGTTTTGGTAGATAAGAACAATAAAATTAGATTTTGAAGATTATCTTTTTTGTGAAAGAATGAAGTTTATTCATTTCTCTGGCTCACAAATGTGTGACAAGAAAAACAGTGTTTTCTTTTCACGGAAACTAAATGTCTTGGTTTTGTCTTCTACTAAGCTAATTGATGAAAAGTCAAGTACGGCTTAGATCCCCAGGCAAAACAATAGATACACTTTAATTTAAAGAATGTTGTTCCTTCGGAGATTATACGGGATGATTTCAAAAGCCCACATTTATGATCTAAGCTATGCAAAGAGGCTGGTGTCATGGGGATTTTAAAACAATGAGAATATACTTGTGACGAAACCTTGTAAGAGGGATTCCTACAAAGACTTTGAAAATGACCATTACTTCTGTTGTTTGCTTGTGCAGAAGGGAAACAACCCAAAGCCCTCCTGTAAACCAAAACAGTAAGCTTATATTAGCCTACCTTTTACACATATTGCATATGGACTTATCTTAGACAAACAACATTAAGGTGTAGTAACCATAAACCTAATCCTTGGTAGTGTCTGATGACTTTAGTAGGTTTAGCTGGGTTTTCCTCTCTTACCACTAAAAGGGAAACTATAGATTCTTAAGAAATTTATAACAGAAATAGAAAACCAATTAAACCATAAGGTTAAAGTAATCAGGTCTGATAATGGGACATAATTCAAAAACAAAGAAATGGATGAAATTCTGTGGGCAAATAAGGATAAAAAGGAATATAGTGGTTGCCAGAACTCCACAAACAAAATGGAGTTGCTAATTAAACGAATTGGACCCTGATTGAAGCAGCTAGACTATGCTAAAGCAACTCTCCCTACCTACATAATTTTGGCTGCGAACCAGTTAATACGCTTTTTATGTCTTGAATAGGTTCTGTGGACCAACCTTATAACAAAACACCCTAAGAATTTATTAATTGGGGGGCAGAGCACCAAAGCATAAGTTTCATGAGAACTTTTGTATGTCTGTTACTATCCTAAATACCCTAACCCCTTAGCAGTTAGATGGGAAGGCTGAGGAAGGGTTTTTAAGTTAGGGACTCAATAAATAGCAAAGCTTTCAGAATATTTAAATTCTCAACTAGAAAAGTTGAAGAGAATCCTCAAGGTAAACATTCTTGAAAATAAACCAACTGTTCTGGACAAGGACATAACGAGATTTTCGACGTTGATTCCGTAACAAATTCTAGGAATTATCAACCAGTACGGGAGGAATCAAACTAACATAATTGCAGGTCCACAAGAAACTAATGCGCAATACAGGTTTTGAGGAAAAATGTTATGCGGACAAACTGAAGAAGGAGAATGTTCCTACTCAACAATATATTTGTTCCCCATATGGTCATCTATCTCTCAATCTACAAGAGCTCAGATGGCAAGGCTACGATGATATAGTTGATGATGATGCTTTGTAAAGAAGACTGTAAAGAACCACAAGTGAGTATGATCAAGCCTTGAAGAATGTTTCTTGATAAAGATGGATCAAGAAAAGGAGGCTATAGAGCATCAATGCAGTTAGAAAAAATTTGAAACTTTATTGTGATAGCCCAGCTTCTTCATGAGAAGATTACAGAGCTAGCATACTAACAATTTTAAATACTATTGGCACAGCCATTAATACTGCAAGGCAGCCAGGACCTTTTAGTTTCTATTGACCACAATTGGACCATCATTTGTTCCTTTTTTGTGGATCTATTTCTATTGATGTTGCTAATCGTCCTCATGATCCTCTAATGCCTGAATTGGAGGATACTGCTAAAATTCAAAGTACTGGCATTTTTGGCAATGCCTATGATGATCATGACTTAAACCTCAATACTCCTTATAATGAATCCAAGTGTGTGCGAGGCCTGATTTCACAACATGAACCTTCCCCGTGTTGTCAGTCCTAACTCCCACAACTAAGTACACCTCTATTCATACCAAAGTTTCAGATTAGTTGGGAATCCAAAGTCAGCAGTACAAACAAGGGGCATGACAAAGAAGAATTTTAGAGAGCATGCTATGATTAGCTACATCCAAAAGCAGAGAAGGACAAATCACAAAGATTTCCAGAACTGCTTATTTGCTTGTTTCCTTTCTCAAAATGAACCCACAAAGATATCTCAGCCCTGATATGAAAGTTGTGAAGCAATGCAAGATGAGCTGCTTCAGTTCAAAATTCAGAAGGTTTGGACAGAGTTACTTACCAGGCAAAAAAGGCTATTGGTACAAAGTGGGTGTATAGAAATAAGAAGGATGAAAGGGAGTAGTCTAAGGAACAAAGTCATACAGTAGCACAAGGGATAAACAAAGAAAGGCATTGATTAGGATTGAGGTTTTTACTCCAGTTACTAGGGTTAAGCAATCTGTTATTTTTTGGCCTTTGCATCATTTAATGAATTTTTCTAGTGTAGCCAGATGGATTGTTAAAATGCTTTTCGCTATACATATTAAAGGCTATATATGTTTGCCTAACCTTCAGGTTTGTGGATCCAAATTTCCAGAAAAATCTACAAAGTGGAGAAAGCCTTATATTGTCTACATCAAGCTCCTAGAGATTGGTATGAGACACTCTTTACATATCTGTTGGATAATGGATTTCACAGGGGACAAATTGACAAGACTTTATTCATAAAGAGACTTAAGGGTAATATTCTACTAGTTTAAGTATATGTAGATGACACATCTTATGGTTTTTATAACTAAAAGAAAAAAGTTCCCCCCTTCTTATGTGATGAGTTGAGAGCAGATAATGCACAGGATTGAATTCAATGAGTTTATGGGAGAATTTACTTCTTTCTTGGGTTTACAAGTCAAGCAGAAAGAGGATGGATCTCAATAGGCCAGGACAAATGGTTGGTGAAATCTTGAAGAAATTTGGCTTTTCATATAAGACAGTTAGAGTACTCCTATGAAAACCAAACACGGCTTTAACAAAGGATGAAGATGTGCGGATGTTGATGTTCCTTTATACAGGTCAATGAATGGGTCATTGATGTATCTTAACATCCTTTAGATCAGATATTATGTTCGTCAGTTTGGGGGGCTTGCTCAAGATTTCCAATTCAGCCAAAATTGGCCCACTTGGAATGTAGGTAAAAGAATCTTTAATACCTAAAAGGATCTACCCAAATTTGGCCGTTGAATCTAAGGACGCTCCTCTTATATTGGAAGACCTTTTGAGACAGTGGACTATGCAGTGCCACGTGGATAGGAAATCCACAATAGAGTTTCAATTTTCGTGTGTTTCAAGGTTAATCTCTTGGTAGTGTAAAAAGTAGACTGTGGTGGCTAACTCAACTACTGAAGCTGAATACTTGCTGCTTCTCACTGTGTGGTCAAGTGCTTTGGATCCAAAATTAGATGTTGGATTATGGCTTGAATGTTATGCAAACAAAGAGTCGGTTGACAATGAAGTTATTTGTGTTGTCAATGAATCCTGTATATCATTCCTAAAACAAAGCATATAAGATCGGGCCCCCCCCCCCCCCCCCATCGTTTCATTAGAGACTTCTATGAGAAGATACTGATTTAAGTTGGTCAAGATACATACAATAATAATGTTTGCAGATCTCTCACTAAAGCCTTTGGATTAAGCAGATTTAATTTTCTTTCGCATGCATTGGTATGGCTTAATTTGAGCTACATTGGTTAGGGGAGGGTAACAGTTTTCCTTACGTCTATTCATGGGTTTATACAGAAATAGTGGATTCCCATGAATTCTCACATCTGAGCTATCTATCGTTTCTATGGCTTGCGATGAATAGAGCATTTGTTATATAATTATTGAAGACAGAGTAAAACTGTGAAGAAAATATTTAATACTGCTAAGATGAAATTTGTATGCTAGAAAAAGAGGTCGGACCGAAGATACCTCAGTCTGGTGTCCCCAAAAAGGTTAGTGGATGAGGCTGTCCATAAGAGTTTAGTGGAGGCGCAGGAAAGGGCTGCCACTACTGCTTCTAGCTTAGAAGTAGAGCAGGACAGTGGTAACATAAACTAAGACCCAATCCATGGCAACACTTAATGAGCTAAGTTCTTAGGGAATTGGCTCAGGTAGTGGTCCCAGGTGCCAAGAAACCACATTGGGGATGTAGATGCTCAAACTAGGTTTGAGGCTGCATCTAAAAGTCCAATGACCCACCTCTCTCAAGAGTTAACACACTTGGAAGTGGGGAGGACAGTATGAAACTAAAAGAATTGATGGCACCTTGTACAAAATTGTCTGATAATTGAGAGATTTTGGTGAGCATAAAAGAAAGAGAGAAGTTGTGAGCCAAAAACAGAAAGAGAGATGTGTGCTTAAAAACAGAAAGAGTGAATTGGTGAGCAAAAAGAATTGAGAGATATTGTGAGTATAAAAACAGAAAGAGAGATTGTGAGAATCTACATTGGAATGAGATTGGAGTTAATACTGCTTGGCATAAACTTAATACTGCTAGTATTAAGTTAGTACTGCCAGGCATATCTTTATACTGCTGGGAAAAGTTAATACGGCTAGGCTTAAAGTTAGTACTGTTAGGCTAAACTTAGTACTGCTACATTACCGTTAGTACTGTTTGAGGCATAACAGAATTTCCTTATTTTAATATAGCCGTTGAGATATTTCCGCCAACAACATAGCCTATAGGGTTTGACTAATTGGAAATTCATGATCTTTCTATAAATTAGTAAGATTTCTTCAAGATAAGATCAAATTTCATTCAGTCGGTCAAATTACAACCCTAAGTGCTCTCAATATAATCTCAATTAACTTTGCCAAGCTTTCATACTCACATAAACGAGCTCATCCCAGAAGTTTATTCCATATTTTCTTAATCACATGGCTAATTTGGAGTTTTGCGACAAGCATAACATGGTGGCCTACTTACAGAAGTCTGAAGGAAGTGAATGGTTTCATCAAATCATTGATTTTTTGAATGCTAGTCACATATAGTATGCCCTTACAGAGAATCCAACAATATATGTTTCCTTTATTAAGTAATTTTGGAGCACATCTACTACTAGAACAAGTGCTAATAGAGAGGTAGAACTAACTGCTACAATTGATGGACAAGTAAAAACTATTACTGAATCCTCTCTAAGAAGACATTTAAAGTTGGAGGACAATGGTGGTGTTACTACTCTACCCAATTCAGAAATATTTGAGCAACTTACTCTAATGGGGGTATGTGACTGATTCTGATAAACTCACTTTTCAAAAGGATTTTTATCCTCAGTGGAAGTTTCTAATTCATACTATCCTTTACTACTTAAGCCCTAAGAAAACTACTTAGGAGCAGTTTAGTAGCAATATAGCAACTGCTATAATTTGCTTGGCCACAAACAGAACTTACAATTTTTCAAACCTAATTTTTGATGATATGATTAAGAATCTGGAAAACCCACACAAGTTTTTAATGTACCCAAGATTTATCCAAATCTCTTTAAACAAGCAAAAGAGACTCCTTCAACCCCACACACAAACATATCCTACTCCTATCCTTACACAGAAAGTCTTTAGTAATATGAAGAGGGTTTCAAAGGGTTATTCTGGAATAGCTTTTGCTTTATTTCCTACTATGATCAGTGCACCTGAAACTTCTCCATCCAGAATAACATCTTCACCATCATTATCAGCTCAACATACACCAGTTAGTACCCCCATCAACCTCACAACCACCAAACACTCAACCCACACTGATGCAAAGGAGGCTGTTCCAATGCCCCATGAATCACCTTTCCACAGTGCTCACTTACTTGGACGTGATGAGGGTAGTCTTTCACTTAATGAATTAACGGATCTGTGTACCTCATTGTCTAACAAAGTGCAGAGTTCGAAGATTGAATTAAAAAAACCAAACAAACTTACAATTCTGCTCTCACACAGCTTATTAGAAGGGTGAAGAAGTTAAAACAGATTGTGAAGGCAAGCAAATCTAGAAAAAGGGTTAGAGTGGTGGAATCTGATGATGAAGAAGACTTGGAGGATCCTTCCAAATAGGGGAAGAGTTTGATTGAAGAGCTTGACATGGATGCTGGAATTTATTTAGTTCCTTCACATGCTGTAGATGAGGGGAGGAATGATGATACACAGATTTATGATCTACCAGCAGAGCAATTAGGAGTGTTTAGTGCAGCTACAGCTCTTGCAGATGCAGCTAAAAGAAGAAGAAGTGTTGAAACTGTTCAAACTTATACCAGAAGAAGAAGATCTGTTAGTACTGGCAGTGGTAGAGTTAGTAATGCCAGTAGAACAGTTAATACTGCTGGTGTAAAGGCAAAAGACAAAGGGAAAGCAATTATGCAAGAATCTGAGCCTCCAAAGAAAGTCAAAAAGAGGGTTCAAGTGCAGATGAGTATGAATGAAGAGTTAGCTAAGAAAGTATTTGAGGAAAAACAAGCAAAAGCTATGGCAGAACAAGAACAAGAAAGGATTAACTTTGAAGCATCTCTTGAACTTAAAAAATAGTTGGATGAAAGGGAAGAAGTTGCTGCTGAACCTACTCAAGCTTAGCAAATTGACTAGAGTGATCCTGCAGTGTTAAGATATCATGCTCAGCTGAATAGACCATACTCTGTAGCTGAAGTAAGGAAGAACATGGTCATGTACTTGAAGAATCAGGGAGGTTACAAGATGAATTATTTCAATGGAATGAAGTATGAAGACATTAGATCTATATTTGAAAAGGTATGGGATCAAATT